>JAWQRJ010005730.1:0-10045 GCA_033557515.1 Diorygopyx duplodentatus | reverse complement strand
TTTCTCCGTTCAGTAACGGCCGTATAGTTTAAGTTAATTTGCTAGAAAACCATTATAATCGTAAAGGAAATCAAGTTCGGGCCAATAAAGTGCAGTTGCACTTCGTAAACTCTAAGAGGGTAATCTGGAAAAGTTAAGATGAGAATTTGAGGAAAAAAGTGGTTCCTGATGGTATTACAACGCATACGGTGTAGCCATCCATAGGTTTTGGTAGCGTGGGAATCAAGAGTTTTATTTCAATAGAGTATTAATCAACCTCCCCAAAGAGATTCAATTGGAGGAAAGGGTTTGAATTGGGAGCAGTAACTATCTAGTAACGATATGGTTATCTTATTGTGAGTGCCAGGTCATGAGGGGATAGAACGCAATGAAATGACCTGCAGTCATTCAAAGTAAAAATATCGTATCCCCTTTTACTATCTACTCTAGTATTCTACAAGCACACTCCTTTGAGGGTAATAACCAATGTTCTTTTGAATCATAACATTGAATAGTAGCCAGTCTCTTTATAAAGCAAGTAATTGCTCTTCTGATAACAAAACTAAAAGTTCATCACTGCTTAAGAAAAATAAAATTAAATTTCGTGAAATAAAAGTCACCGTTGAGAATTTAGAACAAGTTGTTATTCAGGTGGATATTGGAGAACCAAATCCCCAAACAGCTGGGTACGCATACAAGTATATCCACTGCAATAACACTTATAATGGATAGAAAATAAAGATACTCTTTTCGAAAAATGTATTCTAAATACAAGTATTCGAATACTATACTTTCGGATATCATATTCCGACATTGACCTAACACAAATCCACTTTGGCAGATATTTGCGAATTTAACTTGCTTTGGATGCAAAAAATTTACTGTTTTAAAGAAATTTGTTAAAGAAAATCCTGATTTTTTCAAAAAACAGTAAAATGGTTTGAAATCCTTATCTTTACATTTAGTATACTATTGTAATAGTGGGTTAGTTTTTTTGGGGATTTTTTACTACCTTAATTTAAGCAGAACAAGAAGCACTGCGGCAATGAACCATTCTTCGTTCTTCAGATTTAAGGTGTCCGCAAATCGTAATTTTAAACTTTGTCAAATTTAATTGTAGACTGCAGCCTTAATTTTTCATATTTGTTTATAAGGGATACCAAATTCTGGAACAAATATCAAAAAAATGGGGAAACTAAGAGTGGAGGCAGGAAAAAGAGTGGTGCAGTTTGAGAAGAGAATGAAGACCCTCCTTCTTCATTATCAAACATATTATTAAAATACATATGTGAAGGAAGTTAGGCAAGAGAAATGCCAAAGGATCAGACAGGATAGACGAAAATATTATGAAAGGAACGTGTACGCAACAGTGGAGGTTAAAAGACTACGCAGGATTTGTGGCATTTTGAGAGATTAGATGATTGCAACAGGCTGTGGTGTACCACGGCAGAAGAGGATATCAACAATAATAGAGTCTAAATTAAATTGAGGAGATAAATGACCTTTTCTAACTGTGCTTCTATAATAACCATGCCTAGGCAGAACAAAAGGTTTTCTGGTGGGCACTTCGTTCCGTTAAACATGTTAAAGAAACTCCTTATGAAGTGTATTGTATTTACTACAAAGTTTTATATTTTTCAAAGTTTCATTGTATTTACTTAAAGTTTGAGGAGAAGATGAATAGAAGGTCGTGAAAACCGCGAACACATTCTTCAGGAGGTGTGGTGGGAAATCAGAAGGGATAATGTGCAGTACGGATAGGGAAAAAAAAGTAGGGCGAAAGATGTGGATACGTAAGAATGGAGGTGGACAGATTGAGGCGGGAGGGGTTTGAAATGGTGGAAACAGACAGAGGCTTTCAAAGACAGAAGAATG
Organism: Diorygopyx duplodentatus; assembly: GCA_033557515.1. NCBI lineage: Eukaryota > Metazoa > Arthropoda > Insecta > Coleoptera > Scarabaeidae > Diorygopyx > Diorygopyx duplodentatus. The sequence goes on along the minus strand of JAWQRJ010005730.1, from coordinate 8,191 downwards.
GAAGGCTCGGATTGAGAACATGAAATACAACCATAAATACAAGAGCTGGTGGGGGAGGGAATATCAAAATACCTAGAGACCCTAGCTGTCATTATACTGCTAATAGTGGAATCATTTTAGGTTGTTATGATCCAAATACGTCATTGTGATCTTGAAGAATACTATTCGGTGATTCTTCCCTGAATGTCATGCATAATTCATATTCTCTCATTTTTTCGGAGTGAATGCCCAAATGTTTTAGATGTTCAAATTTCAAATGTTTAAGGTACACTGTTTTGCACAAGAAAAAGTTTTTGTCGCTCCCTTGGGAAATTTTGGCTAAATCCTATGTTATCAAGTGTGCTGGACCCAAACGGAAGGCAGAAAAATTTTATCAGGCACCATTTTTGAGAAAAATGAGGTCGAAGTAGAAAAAAACGACAAATTTTAAAATCGTGTGTTAATTTTTGTTGTGAAATATGCTTATTTGTAACTCATTTGACTTTTTTAAAGCTTAGTTCAATTTGAAACAAAAGATAAATATATGTGTCAGTGTGTAGTTCTTCTGGGGCTGTCTCCCGCTGCAGTGTCCAACAACAATCCGCCAACATCTTCTCATTCCATTTGCCACTATACCTTTTCTCCATTCCTGCTCTATCCTGATGGAAGTATTCCCCGAGTTCATTTGATACTGCTCCTTAGTTGGAAGGAAAAAAACAAATGGGAGTGCACAAAATGAATGCTTAACGACATATTGCATCCCAGCGCCTCCTATGAGGAACTCTTCAACAATCGTTTTGCAGTTTCTTGATCTATTATTACCCAAAAAATTATGACATACGTTTCCAAAAGCAGTCAAAGCCCTTTTTTCATTTCGTTCAAACGTCCTTTGAAGGTAGAACCCTTGAAAAGGGTTTGAATTTGTGGCCCGACGAAAATCACCTCCTTAATCTTAAACATCGCCCAATTTATTAAACTTTTGTTTCAAGTACAAGAAACCTTCTCCTTCCTTATCCATTGCTTGAACAAAGTTTTTCATAAGACCTAACTTGATATGAAGGGGCGGATTTAGGACTTGAGAGAGATTGACAAAGAGGGGTTGACAACGTTCTTTTGACCAATTTCTTTGGGCAGTGGGCAGAATGCAGAAGGTCTGGTTATTTTCACTATGTAGTGGCCCCCTCGTTTTCTGCTGTCCTATTCACACAAACAGCAGCAGAACTTAGTGTAACCCCCTTGGAGCCCATTGAACATTGCTACTACTTTAAGGTCTGTACAAATCCTCCATATGTAGTCGTGCTACTTGATTTTCTGAAGTAGTATTCTCATTTTATCGTAGGTTTCTTTCATGTGGACTGAATGGATAACAGGCATGGATAGATGTTGGTTACCATTGTGAAGGAGCACTCCTTTTAATGAATTTTGAGCTGTCAATGAATAGCGTCTATTCCTCTGAATTAATAGGAGATTTAGATTTAGAGATTTAGTTTTGTGAGAAAATTGAATACATCGCTGCAACATACAAGATTCCTCTTTCATTGAGAAAAAAGCTCTATTCGTCTGCCTTTCGTTTTCTATGGAAAGATATCCATAAAGATATTCCATTGTTGTAATCTGGACTTACTGAGCACATTCAATCGGCTCTGATTGGTGAGTTCTGGCTGTGTGTCGGTTGGATTAGAATCACTTAAAGTTTGTATTTGTTGGCTGATTCCAGGTTGCGGCGAGATATCTTCGGAGTAGGCTTCTTCTTCCGAACTGAGGGAGTAAGCCTGGGGCTTAATTGGTATGGGCACAGATGTATCATAAGAAAAAGTCTCGTGGCAGACGGAGGGATGGGTACACTATTTTCTTCTTACTTTAGGGTGAAGTGAAAGCTTTCATTGCGATGGCACCAAAATAACAATCATTTACATGATTTGTAGAAAAACTTCTTTTTAACTTTGTTACAATCATCATCAGTCTAATAAAGTCATCAGTCCTACAAAGGACTATTACAGAGTTTATTAATATAAATAAAAGACAAACAGGTTTAAAAAAATTAAGCTTACAGTCAATAGGTTAAAACACTTCTAACAGACATTTAAAAACAAGTAGATGTGAAAGTAGACGGTAAAACTATTAAAACATTACAATTAAAGAGTATATAAAGACACAAAGAGCAAAGTGTGTTTACAGTTTACAAATTAAGTGTGAAAATATAAACGTCTAGAGTAACACAGACTTATAGCAAACCAATTTTAAATTTGTCTTCAGCTTTCTTGAAAAGCTCATTAGCGGTAGGTTGAAGAGGAAGAAGTTTCAGCACAGATTTTTTCAGGAACGTTTTGATCCCAGTCTTCACTTTTTGTTAAAAGGTTTCTGTTTGAGTTTTTCTGAATCTGAATGTGAAGCTTCGCCCAAGGATTGTAAGACGAAATCAGGATTTTGTTCTGAAGTTATTTCCAATGGATCTTCTGGATCCCTCTTACAAATTATTACGGGACTGACTCTTATGAAAAGTTGAATGATTAAGTATTATGAAAAAGCTTTTTTTAAAAAAAAATGTTGACCTTCCAAAGGGGTTCTAATCTAATAGGTTAGGTCAGATATTGAGAGTGGCCACCCTGTACACATGCGCTAATCCACCGGAAAAATCCGTTAATTGAATCATTAAATTCTCTCCCCATTTAGATAGCGCTGGGATAGTCAGCGGTAAAACGCTCGAATGTGTGCGTTTTCCGAGATTTACAACCGAAGCTAAATTTTCGTTAATGTGACAAAGAAAATTGTCGCCGAATTCTCGACAGAAAATACGGTAGCAATAACGGTGTACAAATTTTGCCACTGGCCTGGACGTCGCGACGCTTAAACACTGCCTTTTTGCGCTACCAAAAATAACGGGGCCAAATTTATACGTTACGGTTACATGCCGGTGCTTAATCCCGACGTGTCTAGTCGCCTGGTTTAATTGCGACAATTGCTGGTGAGCGATAGATATACATCACGTCGTGTGTATCTGCAATGTATGATGGGAGGGTACAATCAAAAGCAGAATTGTGAAAGCTGCCTCTTTATGCCTTTTTGAATTTTTTATGACTTGCTATTAGCACGGTAAGGTATAGAATAATATTAGGAAATTAGTACTTTTTACTTTTCTCAACGTATTTCTTAAATTTATTTTTATTTTTTTCATAATAAAGATTACATTATTTTAAACATAATAGAAGGTATATTGTTACTTAAATGTACGAAGGTTATAAAATTAAATTTATTAGTTATTGTTTCCACCTTACTTAGAATTAATAAATACAGCAACAGAATAAATTATTTCTAATGCTGGTGAAATTACATTTATTTTTAAAGGCGGATTCATCAGTCACTTTGAAAGCGCAACCTGAACCATATAACTACTTAGTAATTATTCTACACATCACAGCTGGTGGATTAAAAAAGTAGTGAGCACATGAGATTCTAAATAACATACAACCGAAACCTTTGTTGCTATAAAGTATTACATTTAAAAAATAGTGTTAGCTCGAGAACTGAACGCGAAAAATTGGTTTTCCTAAGTGGGTCGTGGCCCACGAAAGTTTCGGAAGCTGTATCCTCTATAGTTTAACGAAAGCCATTACAGGCCCCTAAATAACTTAAAACTCCTCAGCACTTCCCTGATATTTACACCATCGAGTAGCTATGACACAAGAAGGAAATAATCTATTAAAAAGTAGCAACTCCACTAATAAAAGTAAAGTAAGAAAATCAAAGTAAGCTAAGTATTGGTAAGAAACCTCTCCTTATTTTTCGACTACTGATATTTTCCGGTCAATCTCTTTAAGATAGTTCCAATTCTCGAAAAAATAGTCTCTGCCAAATTTCAGTTAGATCCGTTAACGGGAATCTGTCACCACGGATTGTAAAACAATTGAATTTTGATTTAAGGAATTAGCTGGTTTGTTGAGTTAGTTATGCTCTACATCCGTTATAGTGCTATGTTTAGAACCAAAACACAGAAAATCGATTTTTTTCAAAATCAGCTGACATGATAATGATGTGCTACAACGTATCACATCAAGGAGGCCTGCAACGATTGACCTTTTCCAATGCCATTTTTCATCATTTGTTGACATCAAGTTTTGTTGACAGCTGATGTGTTTTATAGTTGAAGGGAAGGATTTTTTTTTATCTAGACCACTTAATCTTAACAACACACCTGAGCTTTCAAACCGTTCGTTCAGAATACACAGAGGTTTTAGAGTTAGACATGTTAGACATTGAATAAAAGTGTAATAAAACGTTTTAATTTTTTTATCTCTTTTGCTTATTAATTTTGTGAACATATACCTCTTTGTATTTAGTGTAGTGAATGCAGGTGTGAAATTATATTTTTTTAGCATGTTTTTATATGTTTGAATTTTAGTTACTATATTAGTTTTGGTTTTTGTTATAATAGTATATTAGTTAGTAGTAATATTTTGCTATATACTATATTCGTTATATGTGATTAGTTTTGGTTTTTGTTGTTTTGGGAATGATTTTTGGATTACAACACATTTGGTAATTTTGCCATAATTTTGTACGCACTTTGCACAATCCATGTATTTTGAAGCATAAAACGGATACCCTACGTATATGTATACGTTTTTTGTTCCAGTAGGGTTACTTTCTGTGTATATAAAAGTATGGTTTGTCCATTGTCAAATTGTTCAAATTTGTCTTTTATTCGGTAATTCCGAAATGTGAATTCTTGGTTGTGATAAATAAACTGCTTCTGAAGTGACGCATCTTTTGCAACATGATATACAGCAGAATCAAATTCTTAATTACACGCAGCGAATTTATTGCAGCGTTTACCAGTAAGTTTTCAATTATATCGGGATTGTGCCGGTGACTCATGACATTTGTTGTCAGCAGACGCTACCAAGATTATCTCATTGTCTGCTAATTCAATTTAAGTTGAATGCACATTGTCTGCGACCATCAATTAAACGGTCCAACGAATAGGAAGTTATTTCTTTAAGCTAATTACTCATTGGTTTATTCATCCAAAAAGAAATTATGCATTCTCCGCCGAGTGTTTTCTTTCAACTTGTTGGCTCCAAAAGTTAGACCAGCAAGGCATCTGTAAATAGAGGTACGGAGCATAACTTTGTTTCTACATTCCCTCTTAATATTCTCGAAAGTTTTGAACCGTTGCCAAGCGACACGTTTTGACTCTCGACGAGCAAAACTTACGCTTACAATTAATACACAACGTTTACCACATACGAACGTGCCGGAAGACTAGCACTCCTTCTAGCGTGGCGTAACAACAACACGTCCCTCGAAACTTGCCATTCCGCGCGTCACTCTAAACGAGCACATATCGTTCCGGCTTTACGGAATAGCGGCGAGCTCTCCTGAAATTCTCATCCAGAAATAGTCGGTTACGAGGATATACCTGAACTTTTACTTCGCCTTCTTCTTCGTCGACGTCTGACTATTGTAGGGCCCCAGAAACAAATTGCATAAACGCTCCTCTACAGTTATCTCTCGAGTTTAAAGAGGGGTTAGGTAGCACTTCCTGGTATCATTTCTCGGAACTAATCTGTGGCCTACGAGATGTTTACCTTGCAACTCTAGCCCAACCAGACTGGCTGACGGCGTGCGTCTACTTTTAAAACTGGCTACTCGCGACTTTGAGGCTGTGCAGAGAGTCCGAGTCGGTCATTGGCATAGACTTGCCATTCGATCCTAATCTGGGACGTTGCTTAAATAGCCCTGACGCTCTGAGATGCAATCGTACATCATAATAAAAAGAAGTAAAATTTGATTAAAAATAATTCTTGAACAACAAAGAGTCGCCATTAATCACCATAAAAGCCATTAATTCCTTGCAAAATGCTCGTAACTCATGTGCATCTTGTGGTACCAAAGCAAAAGTTGCTAATAAAAAATTATCAAAGAATTATCAAACTTTTATTTTCAAAAGGGCGATGTGAATTCCAATCATCATTAATAGATATTTCGTACGATTGCATGATTTAATGGTTACACAATCATTTCTGTGTTTCTGCAAATTCATAACCAATAAAGAATATTATAAGCATTCAGATTATTTGCAGTGAGTTCAAAATAAATATTTTTGATGGTATCAAAAGGTTTACAACTAATAAACCCACGAATGTCCAAAGTCATTGGAGAAATTTTCTCTTTAATGTAATCTAACTTATGCAGATTAGAACTACAATTTACTAATTGTCACCAAATGGAAGAGACATTTCAAAGAGCTACTTGAGGTAAGCATAATACCACATTACAACGCTTACCTCTAACAACAGCAGAATCGCGTCTGCTTCCTGGCAGGAAGTATGGAGAACATAAAAAACTATTGGTGCAAGTCTTCACCAATAGTTCATAGTTCAATAGTTCAGTCTTCATATTTTAGATGGAATACCCTGTATATTATTACATTTTTGGGTTCCTTATGGAATTTGTGGTATATTTTATTAAACACACATTTGTCAAAAGTCGCACCGTTTAGGAGTTATTGGCCATTCTTTACAAAAAGTGACATTTGCTTAACATGGAGGTTGGTAATACTAGTCCTCTTACAGTTCATTTCAGCAAATAATGTTTCAAATAAAAGTTACAGTACATAATACCTCCTACAAAACGACGTTAGCTTAGTATGTATAGAGTGTCCCGTTTCTTCTAAACACTACACTACTTCATTTTTTTAAATCGAACATCCTGCATATTATTACATTTTTAAATTCCTTGTGGAATTTATTGTCGATTTTATTTAACATACATATGTCCAAAATCGCACAGTTTAGAAGTTATTAAAGTAAAAAAATATATATTTTTTGCTTAATGTAGAGGTTGGTATATAAGTCCTACTTCCCTTACAGTTTCTTTCAATGAAAAGTATTTCAAAAAACGTACGATACCATTTAAAAAAGAACTGGTTACAGCTGTGACGTAGAAGACGCAAAATTTGTATAACCCATACCAAAAAATGCCTAGTTTTAAAACAAAGGGTTTTTTGACATTTTTTCCATAACCACTTTCATTCCCGTTACCCTGAAACACACAGTATAGTTTAGAAGTTTGCAATTTTTTTTGCAAAAAATTATATTTGAAACAATGAAACTTTTATTTGAATCCTTTTTTTCTTAAAGTAAATAGAAGTATGAAAAATGTTGCTAACAGACGGACATGCAGACAGATAGATGGGTGGACCAACCAATTGCCATAAATGGCACTATTAGTCTTAGATTAAAATTTAATGTAAAATCAAAACATTAAAGGAAATTAAAAATTAATCAGGTAAAAGATCAGCAGAAAACTGATCACTGAAACTGTTTAATGATTGAAAGCAGTTATTTCTGGTGTAAATTCTTTTTTCAACTTACGTGTGCTGCCTACAGCCGATGTTAACGATGTTATGCTTAAAACTTACTTGGAAAAATGTAGGAAAAATGTCCAGCTGTCGAATTTGATTCGATTTCTTATGTAATTTGATACAATTAGTAGCAACAAAATTAAGTTTTAAAGGATTAAATGTTGGCGTTAAAAAGTTAAAACTTAATCGCAAGTGATTTAAAAAAAATCTAATTATAAATTATATTCATGTACATCAGCTCTACAACTAGTTTTAATTTTTCAAATCATTAAGAGCACCAAAAAACATTTTCGAAAAAGTATGTCAAAAATCAATGTTGATTGAAGGGCTGTGACCTTACACGGATTATTAATTTATGTTACCCTAAAGGTATAAAGAGAAAGTATTACATTCGGTTAAAATTTTTGATGGTGAGATTTTGATATATCTTGAACGGCCTTTATATTATTGCACTTTTATTCCTTATTAAATTTATGGTCGATTTTATTATTATATGATTTATTTTATGTTTGGTCAAAGTACCGTACAGGAGATATTGGACATTTTTTTACAAAAAATTACGTTTGTTTAATTACTAACATAACGATTAATCTCCCCCAACAACCCTCACCCCCATATTTATTTCAAATTTGAAAATTTTTATTTGCTAAAAAAATACAAGAAGTTATACAAAATTCATCCATACATATTAAACATGCCAGAAAATAACACAATTTTTACAAAAAATCACCGAATTGAAACAAAGTTTAAGATTTACATAAACCTTTATCAAAACTAAAAATTGACGATTAAAGAAAGGAATGCGTAATTCTAATACTTAACCACTAGTTCTGCAATGTACAATGA
>JAWQRJ010005729.1:0-10045 GCA_033557515.1 Diorygopyx duplodentatus | reverse complement strand
GGCAAATTGATAACAATCCCAGCACCGCTGTCCGCAAAATATCTGCGCAACTTAATGCATCTCGAATGCGAGTTTGGAGAACATTAAAACGTCATAGTTTGCATCCTTTTCATATTCAGTCTGTTCAAGCTCTTTTGCCAACAGATTTTCCTAAACGCATGGAATTTTGCCGCTGGATCATTGAGAATCGGCAAGTGCTTAATAAAATTTTATTCACCGATGAGTCGACAACACAAGGAATGGATTAATGAACAGGAAAAATAGACATTTGTTGGATTTCCAGAATCCGTATGAAAGCACTCAATCAAATCATCAACACAGGTTTTCAGTGAATGTCTGGTGTGAAATTATTGATAACATACTCATTGGTCAATTTTTTTTTGAGAACCATTTAACTGCATTTTCTAGAAAATGATCTAGTAAATCTGTTAGTAAATCTGAAAATTTGCCCCTATCGATCAGACAAGGCATGTGGTACCAACACGATGGTGGTCCAGCGCAGTTTCCTTTACGCGTAAGACAATTCTTCGGTCAATGGTTTGAAGGACGAGTAAATGATAGAGGAGTACAACATCGCTGGCCCCCAAGATCCCCTGATTTGACATGCTTAGATTATTATTTCTGGGGTCACATGAAGGATACAGTTTACCAAACACCTTCAGAAACTGATTCGTAATAATAACGATATGTTGCGCCGGGCAACTAGAGCTCTCTTAAGAAGAGTCAGATTATGGCTCGCAAGGAATGGAGGCCATTTTGATGAGATTTTATAGTGATTTTTTGTAATTATTTAAATTAAAATAATTTAACACCCTGTATTATGAAAACGGTTTACTTCAGGACAAAACTTTATTAGAATTTTATATTCTATTTGGTCTGAAGAATACGTATACTGAGTAGTGATATTACGTCACGGGACACCTGTATATCTTGCTAATAAACATAACTGACAAAAAAAATTGCGAATGATGGTGTAAACATTGACTGTTAAATAAACAATGAATCTTCACAAAAAAATCAATTAAAATATAGTGTGTTGGGAACCATGCATTTGAGGATAGAAACAATCATTTATCATTTACCTTGGCGTGTAGCTCTTTTCTATATTAGTCGATAAACCTGTCCGATTCATCATAAATAATACTGTCGTAAAAGCTTTGCTACTTTAGAAAATCTCGTGGAAGAACTCGTTATTACGACACGCTGAATCACTTCAGTTATTTTTCAATATTGTCCCACCTTTAACTCATCATTTATCACACTACTCTGTCTTTGGAAATGTTTACTCACTTTTTGTTTACTCACATTATTGTTTTTAATAATCAATACTAACTTCCAAACAAGTAGTAATGGGGGTGGTACAGGTATAAATCAGGTTAAAGACGGATTTCCAGGTGTGGTGGAGGGGGAACTCTGCATCTCTATTGAGAATTAGTAGGGTGTTTATGGATTTCTATTGCTTCTACGATTTTTCTAGGATAATTCGCGGGTTAGGATTTTGGTTTGCTTAAAAAAGCTTTTGTGTCCGATTCAAGTCAATGCTCAGCAACTCAGCTCCAGACAACTTGAGGTTTTCTAGAGCGGCCCATTCGGACTTAGGAACATGGATTTGGGAAGTTGGGTATGTTGTAGTATTTTGGAAGTTTCATGGCGAATAGGAACAGATATGTTAGCAGGGTATCTGACTAGAGCAGTCTCAACACTTAATAATAATCCTCTCGGGGGGAATGTGTTCGGAAGCTAACGCAAAGTTAGGATCCTTGGATAGGATGGATTGTTCGTCAGGAGATGATGGGTAGGATAATAGTGGGATTCGCGGGCTAGGATTTTGGTTTGCTTAAAAAGGATTATTATATGTATTTGGTACCAATCTTAATAACCTTATGTCTACGCTTTTTTGTATTATCTACGCTTTTCTGAGGTGTTATTTTTTAATCAACGACTCTGCAGAACTTCTTATACAGGCTGAACCATAGGTGAATCCCAATATTGGGATTTAACCAAACTTATTTTAGTCCAAAAGTCGATAGTGGGAGAGATAGACGGGATTAAAGTCAATATTTAGTTTTCCTCAATACCAAAGTTTTCGTACCATCGGCATCGAAAATTGGTGAGCGAGGGGTTTCTTAGATGAGGAATTATAAACTGTATTTACTTTTGTCATAATACCTAGGAAATGTGAGCTATACTACTTAACTTGTCTCTAAAATGTCTCGACTACGTTATCTAGACAAAAATACTGTACCTTGTTAGTGTCGCCGAAGATAACTATTCTGGAGATATTTCATATTTAAACACTTCCTGCAACGTATCCAGATCATTTTTAATCTTTTTCGACGTTGTAGGCGTTGGCTAAAAACGAATAGTAATAACATGACCTTATGTGCTGTCAGCCCGTGCGCACTAGAAGACAGCCGAACCACAAATTATTTAAAAACCTTTACGATCGTTTCGCGAGGCTGGTTCTTTTCGTCCTAAATGGGATAATTTGAGCTGTCCAAAAACTATTACGCCAGAACAAGGATATGAAGTTTTAGTATCTAAATATAAGTTTACTTCGCGTTACAGATTATCCGGAAATAAGTTCAGGACGAACGTCTGCACGGACTGGATTAAGTGAATCAATGATTCTTAGAACATTTCACAAGGAAGAACTTTATCCGTTCCATTTCACACCGGTTCAAAATGCACTACCTCTGATCGTCCAACGAGATTGAAGTTCGCTCGAATATTCGGATGTTAACAAGATGAAGACTCAATGTTTGTGAACAAACTACTATTTACAGATGAAGCCACCTTCGTCCATCTGGGAGCTTGAACTTCAGGAACAAGCGAGTACGGGAAAATGCAAATCCACATGTAACAGCAGAGCGACATTTTCAATATGAATTCGAAATTAATATTTGGAGCGGTATTATTGCAAAAAAATCATGTTTTGGGGCCATGTGAGTGACCACTTAACTTAAATGGCCAGACTTATTTACGTTTTCCACAAAGGTACATATTTTAAGGTAAGATATGTTTTTCATGCATAAACATTTTCACGATCGTTGGATAGACCGTGGCAACGAATTTCCCTTGCCAGCTCGCAGTTCAGACTTTTAACTCAATCGATTTTTACTTCCTCTTACCCTAAAGGTGTAAAGAGAAAGTATTGTATTTCAAAGTTATCGATATTTTTATAATTTTATACGCCAATATCTTAACTTATATGATACCTACAGCCTCAGCACATAAGGGTCATAGCATCTGTTATTGTCGATTATTACAAAATCGATCAGTATTACACAATGTCATAAAACGCCGAAACGTTGGGGATTAGACCAATAATTGAAACTCTAAATACTTCCAAAAATAAAAATAAAGCTGATAATGACTTGAACATCTCTTTGGCTACACAACAGATATGCACCATGCTAAATTCTTCTTGGATAATCCATATTTGACTACTCACGTATATTAATTCAAAAAATGTGGTTGTAAGTTTTTCAAAATGTCGGAAATTCTTCAGATTTACAAATAAACGACAATGTTTGATTTTTCAAGAATTTTTCATTTTTCGAAGAATGTGTGCTCTTATTAATGTATTGCCGATAAGATCAACTCAAGAGGAGAATTATTGTTATAACTTAGCTGACCATGGTGCTTTAGAATTCTCCTCTCTCCCACCTATGGATATATCTCAAATTATTCTTTCAAAGTTTTTTTTTTCACGTAAACAACACATCACAATACCTTGCAACCAGAAAAGATCAAGGAAAAATAAAGGGTACGTGGTGAATCATCCGACTGTATTTTTTTAAAAGTGATATTGAAGTAAGCCATCGTATTTTAGTTTTAAAATGCATCAAGCGCTTGTGGTTGGTAATCCCACTTGAACGCACGCTGTCGTTGCCATAGCACTTGTAATAGCAGTGAGCACTTCCTCGTGCATGTCCATCTCTAAATTCAATCCTCTATCAAAAACATGATTATCGATCCCAAGCACTCAAAATTTTAAGTGTACCTGAGTCAACACTTGATAACTTGGCCTGCGTCCATTCCGATATCGAGTTTGATACTTCAAAACAGCTTAACTAATTGCCATTATAATATGCGCGGGTATAATATCAACATATAGATCTTATGAATATAACAGTTGAACAATCAACATATATAGTTCAGTCAACGTATCAGCATACATGTTGAAATAGCATCTTTTCCAAAACACATCAATTATCTAATAATATATTCGTTTTCAATTAAGAGTAACTGATAATAACTGAACATAATTCTTCAATTCAATTAACAAGGGAACACAGGCAATATACAACAGAACAATGAAAAAGAAACAAATTCAATACAATTTTATCCAGGATTCATAAATTTGTCCGACGCCCAATTTGATGACAGTGAAACAAAATTTCTTAACACAGGTTTTAAATTTTGTCCTTTTCCAAAATTTACCAACAAAGTTAAACAAATTTTGGCAGTAGAAACTATTATTAGAAATAATCATAACAATTACGCAAAACTTCAAATTCGTATTTATTGAAAAATAGATCTTTAAAGACAGACGAAATATACCACAAAAATACAACATTTCTAACGTTTCACTTCTAAAATCAATTAAATAAAAAATAGATACAAAAGAGATATTTCCGAGGTTTAGGCCAATTTTTAGAGCAAAAAAATAGTTTTGGTGGAAACACTTTAAAAGCCTCAAATTCTGTATTCATAACTCTTGAATGTCGTACAATGAAATATTCATCCCTAGTGTATGTTTCGCCATCCCTGGTGTATGCTTGAATGTTCTTGTTCGAAGGCGAATCTACCTATTCTTGTGCTCTTAAAATAATATCTTACAGAGCGTCATTTTAAAAGACACTTGTAGTCGTGCTCCACAATAATAAAGTATAAAGATATAGTAAACTTTACTCCAAATTGGAAAGAGTGACGAAAAGGCGACATATACCTGTATATATATTCGTAAAATACGTATATCGATATGGCTATTTGTTAGTGAGGTTGTTACAGTTTGTATTGCAAAGATAATTCATACTTTTCAAAAACAAGAGACTGAGCAGTGTTTGGAATTTTGTTTCCATGCATATAATTTTTTCACGCAATGTTTCGTTTGTAAGATAATTGCAAAAAATCACTTGTTTAGGTTTTCAATTTTACGTCCACTAGGGGAGGTCAACCTCGATGGATTTTCGATTCTACGTCATTCAATAGTACGTACAAAAAATGAGGCTTTATAAAGTGTTTCCACCAAAACGATTTTTTTTCCGCAAAAAATAGCCTACACCGCGACAACCAGCAATTAGGCCGCTAAAAAAAATATGTCAACTGCTCACTTTAAATCCATTTTGTCCAAAACCGTGAATTCTACGTAAATCTAATCTTATTATGCATCTCTTCATTTTTATGTAATTTTGATAAGCGAAGTGATAATTTGCCATGAAATTCAAATATAATTTAATTTTAATACGAATAGATTTGAAAAGTAATTGTTTATTAATTGTATGGAGACATAAGGTGGTAACAAATATATCTAGATCACAAATTACTGTTAAACTTGAAGGAAGTATTAAATAAATTAAAAAAAAATCATTGCTACTCCAACAATAAAACCATACATTTTCTCATTGTTTTCCATTACTATATATTCATAAGTGTTCGTTATACACAAATTATTCTTGAAAATCTACTACATTTTAAATTTAATAAATCAAACTTAGAACTCATTGCTCTGAATACAATTTGAATACCACCAGACATAATCCTTTTATCATATAAATGAAAACCATATACAAATAAATTACTATTGCGACTAAACGTAGTTGGTAAATTAAAAAGTATAAAAGGGTACAGACACAATATTAATATGAAAAATATTAAGCTAATGATGAAAAGCAGTTAAACGTGAAACTTTTATTGTGCCCGGTAGCCCAACTCCCAAAGGAAGTTAAAAATTGCTAGAAATTGCGGTTTCTCTCGTGGAATAGTGTTGTTCGCCACGACAATTTCTTTTGCATATTTTAGTTCCACCTTTATTGCCATTTTGCATTTTTCCCAAGAGACTCTTAAATAATTAATCTCACGACTTGGTCTCGTGATTATTTCATGCCTGCTTCTTCAGCAATATTACCACAGCAATAAACTTTACCGGAAAAGAAATGTATTTTGATAAATTGCTACCACCAAGTTCTTATTTTCTTTATTTTATATTAAAATGCTGATCACTGAATTTGGAAGCCGGCTTATAGCAACAACTTATAGCTGGACAGCTGTAAGTTACCTCTGGAGTAGGTATTCTTTTCTACTTTTTGATATTCGCATGGGAGCTTTTATGTGTGATATCTCTAGAAATAAATACCAAAGAGTAGACGGAAACGATAACGTGAAAACGCTGTACGTATAGCTATAAAACAAAATCGTAGGGCTATTACGGTTCATAGCCTACGGCTATACATGAATATTACGATCTATCTCTGAATATTTTGCCACTGAATTGTATATATGCCCGCATATGTGACTCCTTGACATAATAAACGTTTGATGCAAATTTCAAAATGCACGTAGGAAGGAGAATATATATTTAAAGTATTCATAATTAGTATAAATATATTCACTTACTCAACACTTACTCATCTACACTTTTATTCTTATTATAGGTAATCACACAATTATTTCGTTGTAACTATCATAGGTTGCTATGGAATTGATAATGCCTAAGTAGATGCTGTAGGTTTATATTTTGTTGTGGATGGTGGACCTCAGATTTCTTTTGTACTTTCTTTACTTCATATGTAGGGTTCTACATAATCTTTTGTTACTTAACTTACTGTGTTTATTATTACTATTATCAGTAATAAATGTTGATTATTTTGATTCCTACCTTATACGTGATAATATCTGTGGAAGTGAAAATATTCTAGAAATGTACAAAGAGGCCATGTGAGATATTGTATATTTGAGATATTTGGCTAGCTCAAAGCACAAATAAACATACTACTTCTTGAATGTGTTACCAGTTTCAAAACGTGCTATAGTATTATTATTTTTGCGATATTGTTCTTATTTTCTATAATAACGAAATTCTTTGGAAGATTTATAAATAA
The DNA here is from genome assembly GCA_033557515.1 of Diorygopyx duplodentatus. Lineage (NCBI taxonomy): Eukaryota > Metazoa > Arthropoda > Insecta > Coleoptera > Scarabaeidae > Diorygopyx > Diorygopyx duplodentatus. The sequence goes on along the minus strand of JAWQRJ010005729.1, from coordinate 2,939 downwards.
AATGTCTCACTCAATACATACTTAGTATGTAGTATATAGATTCACTAAATGACTTCAATTACTTATATAATTAATAAGGATGGAAAAAAACTCCTGTTACTTGCTTTATTAGATTTATATTTGCGGTACCGGTTTTTTAGAAAACCATCTTCAGCCTAATCTGACAGAAAGAAAATGATAATATAAATAATTAGCCCAATCGGTACTAAGTAATACAATTTATTATTTTTATTCTCTTCACTAAGTACAAATAATTAAACTTCTCACTTGTTTACTAACGTACAATGTACCGATTTTGCGAAAAGTGTCCATGGTTTATCTGAAAACTGGTTGTGGTCTGAAAATAAATAAATGGATATAATGCACAGAACGTGTTGGGAAAATGGAACAACTTCAAAACAAACAAAATGTTTGTAATCAAAATTTATCTGTTCATTTAAAGTGTTTCTATACGTTGTTGTAGGCTTTCGCGGGGTTTTCACCGGAAAGCCAAAAAGTGTTTCTATATTTTTCATCTTTTGTTTTTCTGTTTTCAAATATTCAAGTAACCGTTTTCTTTCCCTTATTTACTGGATGTAGGGTTTTAGCCTTTTCAAAATCTATGTTTATATACTGTTGAGGAAGATTTAGTTTTGTGTCCTCCTATAAGTTTTAATAACTTGCGACCTGTCTGTCCAATGTATAGTTACAATTGGTACATTGTATTGAATATATGACGTATTTGTCAGTAAGAATTTTTTGTTTGCGATTTGATGGTATGTACATTGTAAATTTTATTATTAGCGTTTTATGCAGTTGTGATGTTATAATTTTTGAAAATGTTCCTCATTTTTAGATTGCTCTTGTTGAAAGTAAGAGATCTACTAAAAGTTGAAGTGAAATTGAGAATAAAGGATCATCTTTAATGGTGGAAAATTTTATTCTTTTGCAAGTTCAAAAATGAATTTCAGTTCTCTAGTTTTTGACTTGTCAGTTATAGGGTAGTTGAAAATACGATGTATGAATGATTTAAACGCAGCCAGTTTTTGGGAAAATGGGTGGGAAGATTGATATGTTATAATGGAGAATGTGAGTTTCCTGAATATTTCAAAACTAGGAGCCGCATTTTTATTTGATACGGTTAAGTCTAAGAAGTTGATCTTCTATAATTTCTAATCGAGAAAAGAATGTTTATTATAAAATTGGGTTCTATGTGGTTAAGAAATACGTCATTGATTTTATAATTTTTTTCATTCAACGTAACAATTTTATGTAGGAAGATATGGAACAGCAAGATAAAAAGATCAACTAGTTTCCAAATAGTTTTGAAATATTCAGGAAATTCATACATCCCCTCCATGGTACCACATCAATCTTTACGGTACCACACCCATTTTCCCAAAAGTTGGCTGCGTTTAGATCATTTATACTCGTATATCGTATTTTCAACTACCCTATAACTGACGATTCAAAAACTAAAGCCGAAGGTCCCCTCTCCCTCTCTATCTCGAGAACGAGTCGGAATTTCGAAAAACTGTAAAGCACGTGTCCAATCAATTTAAGGATACCACGGGAATTCAACTGAAATCTTGAAATGTTGAAATCTTAAATGGGAAATGGGTCTAGTGATATATACACAACCTAACAACCTAAAAGATGCTTAAATTGACCTTCCACTTCTTTTCAGTAATAGAACCGCTGTACGAATTCACTCCTAACTGCCTCGAATGTGTCTGCAGAGATGTTTCTACAGCCTCTCGTAATTCGTTGCTTTAATTCTTCGATGAAATTGGGCGGCGTCTTATAAACTATCGTTTTCAAGTGCCCCCAAAGAAACAAATCATTTGGAGCCAAGTCTGGAGAACGTAGAGGGCATTTTAAAAATGATCTCCGCATCTCTGACCTGTTGTTTGTAATGTGCTAGGCAACCATCTTGTTGGAAGACAAGAAGTCTTTTCTTCGGAGAAAATTTGATCTTTAGGGAAGTCAACGGAGTTTTTAACAATTTCTGTGATCATTGATTGTTTGCGTCGTGTAGCAATGTTAAATAACAATTGCCAGTCAAATTCTCGGTAAGAAAGAAGTGACCAATAACATTATTTCGAGAATTCGTGCCCAGACTTTATTTTTTCGAGGATTTGAGTCTTAGTATCCTAAAACATATGCGGGTTTGAGCCGCCCCAGAATCGACTGTTTTGCGTGTTCACTGCGTCATTCAACAAAAAGATACACTCATGGCTAAAACAAATGTGCCTAAGCAACTCAGGATCTTAGGGCGCAATTCCGACGCGTTCTCGGGATAGAGCGCGGAGGATGTAGGACTTTTGGTGGAAACTTTATTCTGTCGTAACTTGGCATAACCTACCATAGAATTTTTTTTTCAAATAGTACGTCTTGAGAGGACCTTTCCAAAGATATATCACAAGACTACCCCAAGTTTAACCCCCCAGCGGGGTCACCCTCAAAAGCTGATTCGACACGTATTTTACAGTTTTCCGCAATTCTGAAGCGTTCTTAAGATAGGGAGGGGGGACCCTGTATAAAACTAATAATAAAATTTACAATATACTATCAAATCACAAACAAAAAATCCCTACTGCCGACAAAAAGGACATATATTGAATACAATGTAACAATTGCGATAAACTATATATAGGCCAGACAGGTTGGACGTTATCAAAACGTATATACGAACACAAAACTAACCTCTTCCTCAACATTATATAAACATAGATTACAAACATGCAGCACGTAGATTTTGATAAGGCAACTATCCTACATTCAGTAAATAAGGGGAACAAACTGGATTTACTTGAATATCTGGAAATAAAAAAAAACATAACAATAAAAATATAGAAACACTTTTAAATGAACAGATAAATTTTGATTACACACCTTTGTTAACCATATTAAATTTATAATTTCATTAGATATTTTAAAATTTAAAAGGTTTAAAGTTT
>JAWQRJ010005728.1:0-10048 GCA_033557515.1 Diorygopyx duplodentatus | reverse complement strand
AGATGTTTAAAAATTCTATTATCGGGTTGCCTCCGCTTCGGATATCTCTTTGTGCAATTCTATATTCTCTCCAGGTTGACCGTAACATGTCGCATTTTTCAGCATTATTAAACATTTTGTCTCTTAATTGTGGAAACTATGACAATAACTACACTAATTTGCGAACTGTCAATTACACTAATTTGCGAACTGGATCAGTGGTATAAAATAGTTTAATTTCCCAAAATCTTTTTATTTCACATCAATGGCTGACAATAAAGTATGAAAAGTATATATATATATATATTTGGAAAGCTCTTTCTATAAGCGTTACGAGTAAATATAAAAATATATAGGCCTCCATTTAAAATAAGAAAGTTATATATAATATCGTATTAACTGTTAAGGCAACAAAAATATAAATATAACCATCGTATTCTACGTCAAAAAGTACCTTAAGAATGTTTCGTCAGATGCTCAAAATTATAAACAACAATGCAGTGAGAGGACATTCAAGAAATTGGCAAAATTTGAATTTTCATGGATATCTTGATAACGGTTGGAGATATCGACATGCGGTTTTCACCAATGAATTCAGCTTCAAAAAAGAGTTTCAGACACCGATATCAGATTTGAGGTATCTAGCACCAAAACACGATTTCCCATTTAAAACCATCGGAAATGGGACACCTTGTATAGAACCGTATTCAAGGAAAAATACAAAATTACTGTATAAAGAAATATTTTAAACTTTCGATGATATCCTCCACTCAATGAGGTTGATGTCCCAATAGACGTTTTCTTATTGTTGTATTAAACAGGAAGTAAGCAAACCCTAGTGTGCAGAATTATTAATTAGGAAAATTCCAATGATAATAGTTTAAGTTAAGTTATGTTAGAGTTTGCGTCACAATAGCTTATAACATATCTTTACTAACGTTGAATTCATGTGTAGATTTCCCTGACTTGGAAATTAAAATTGTATGTATCAGATATCTGCCCTCATGAATTACTGCGTTTAGTTCATCACAAAAATATGCTGCATTGATACATCCCAGCCTTTAGTGTGATATTATGCAGATTTGCGCGAACTTTAAACGAACATTGTCCGTTTATTTTTAAGTTCATCAAATATTTTTTTTTGCCGTAGCCTGTATTACAATTTGGCTTAGAGGTATTCGTTGTGCAACTTGATTTACTATTCAAGCTGATAGTAAAGATTCCATTTTTATCATAATAGTTACCAATTTAGCTTCTTTGATTGTATTTCCATGATGATCTCGAATGGTTATCACTGTTGTGGGTGCTAAATCAAGAGATTTCGTTATTTCTATTGCTGTCTCTCAACCATCAAGCTGCTATATCTGTCGTAAAATATCTAACTTTCTAACTTCGTCTCTAACTTCGTCTCTAACGCAATTGACTTTTTAAGCTGCATACAGATAAATCCCAAAGTGATTTGAAAATAACTGTTACTCCTTACAACTTTAACACAGTAACCGCCGTACGGCGATTCATCGTATAGATAATCTGTCATGCAACGGCCGGCAATTAATGTGTTATACAAGAATCTTGCCTTATCTTTAAGCTCTGAAACTAAATAAAACAATACAAAACGCACATACGTATCTCTGCACAAAGTATGAATTTAAACTTGGAAGAAAAACAAGGACTCGTAAACGATGATAATTACACTATGCGCTGATATTAATTGATTTATTTTCCAGGCAGATGGATTGGTGGTCCTATTTTCTGGCCTCCAAAATCACCAGCTTTAAATTCGGTGGATTGAAATTTTTCTACGGATCATATAAAAAAATTGGTTTGTCGTAAAACAATGTCAATAAATGTAAATAAAAAATATTTTTAATTTAAAAAATATGTAAAAATAATTAAAAAATATTTTATATAATTTTATTTTTCTACTTTACATTAAATATAATTTTTTTTTATTTGCGTACTTATTATTAATTATCCAATTTCCCAATTTTTCTAAACATATAATTTTTATAAATATTTTTCGCCCGGATTATTATTTGCTGATTGAGATTTAAAGCGTACATCAGATCAGCCTTCTATAAGATTTGTCGAGCGGAAAATGTAAACACCGTCCCAACAATGCTTTATGTACCAGTCTGGTAACAGTTCACTGCTGATAGCTTTTTGATAAACAAAACAGATAATAGAAGTCATATTTCGCGGTTATAGCTTTTTGCGTAACAGCACCGTCGAATCTGACCCAGTTCGGGATTTCAATTTAATCGGCCGTTCTTGCGCTGGGACCGCAACAGACTCCAATCAAGTTGAAACTATTAACTGGGCCGTTTGGCGAATAATTATCCGGGTAATTATTACCCGCTACCGATTAGCTCAATTGTAGATCGTGATCGACGGAAACAGCGCCAAGCGCATTGTGGCAAATGCGCTTTGCGAACCACAAGAAACAATCGATCGATTAGCGTGCAAACTGCGCAAATGTGCTTGCTCGCTTTGTAATACTGTTCTGCAGTTAGTTATAACATGTTATGCTAACTTAATTGCCGCTTAAATTAGGCACCCTGCAACGCTTTCAGGATTAGGCTAATGCAAATTGAAATTTAATTGACACTAACTATTCTAAAGTTGGTACCTTCACAGCACACTACAAACTTTATGTTGAAGTCTAAGAAGAATAATCACAATAATGTGGAAAACTGTGCAATCTAACGGTCATCCAATACAATGTTATTGTATCTAGAACGTCTTAAATTGTACAAGCAAAACGATGGACAAACTATTGTACTATAGTACATATATAATATATAATATATATAATATATAGTACATACTATAAACTTTAAAGTTTGGACAAACTTTACTATAAAGAAGTTATTATTAATATTACTTTCTCGGTTCTTAATTTTCTATTTCTGTCAATTAAAACTTGTAGCAGTACCCTCCATATGTGAAATGTAAAGTGTAGTTTATTTATATTTACTAAACCATTTTGGACACGGTGTTGTATTTTGCAACACACAACGTATCAGACATGCTCTATTTGCGTTTAAACTTCGATCGAAAGAGAAAAATTGAATTAGAAGGTCGATAATACATAACGATAGTGGTAACAGTCTGGCTGAATAAATAGCGTTTCACATGACAAACAATTCGCTTTCAGAAAAGCGAGAGGGACAATAGACAGTGTACCACCTAAGTAATTTCATATGTGCCACAAACAGAAGTAATCGATTTCCTTGTTTTTAGTACTATAGATTTTACATATCCTTATTTCATATCTATTTCTTCAAACATCGCTTAAAATAGATTTAGTATTTTCCTGTACATACTATATGTTTTGCTGTTGTTGTTAACTTCAAGTAACTATTTTAAAATCAATAGCAATTAATAACATGCAATTCATTCTAAATATTCACTAGAGTTCCCTAACGATTTTGAAGTTGTTTGTCTTTGAATTGTTTATTAACTTTACATTATCAGTGTAACAGCAGAACATATACTATCATAAATCAGCATGGAAAGTGAAGGTATGTAGCTAGTATAAGTCAACAAAAGACGTCGGTAGACGAAAGGTGTCCAGAAAAGACCTAAACCTAAGTGTTTAAAATTGTCACTAAATATACGTATCACTGAAATTTACAAAGGTGAAAAATCTATCTACTTGCATCAGACAGATGAAAAACATATTACTTTTTTAATTTTCTTTTAAGGAAAATGTAAGCGTGCAATAAATGTGTTGCATTTGAGAAAATTGTGAAAGTAACGTGTACGCAAAATGACTTACAGTGTAGTGTTTAAGTAAATAGTAATTGTTACGGCGTGCTTTGAATGCTAGACTAGACCATATCGGAAAACATGTAGATAACAGAGCAACTTTGCTGCAGTACTTTTTTCATAAACTTGCAATTTTGATATTTCAATCCATAACATTCCATTCCTAAATGCAACAAAGCACTTAGAATAATAGAAGTAGAAAATCGTGTTTACCGTATGTTTATTTTATTTTTTCCGAGAACTATAGTATTCTCTTTTCATATGTCTTTTATTTTCCCCACATGTACTATTGTGAGAAAGGTAATAAGGAACAGGTCTTAAAATGTGAAGTATAATTTACACTTTATGTTCTGCCTGTAGCTGTACTGAAATGTCCCTGTGTGATCATAAAGGCATTTTACACGTGAATTCCTGGGAGAGCAGAAGCAAACGCTACAAAGACCATCGCGCACAAAGGAGCTGAAGATATAGCCCAGAGCGAGGTTGTTTCAAGGTCAATTTTGTTTCTTTAAATACTAACGGCATAGTTTATGAATAGATATAATTTCTGCACTATTTCTATTTTTTCACCTATAATTTTTCCATGCACCAAAAAATAGTTAGGTTAACAACTCGCAATTTCTGAAGAAATGGTTATTTTTTTTTTAAAAGAAGAAAACCACAACTCTTACAAAATTTTGAGAATAAATAGTTAATTTTTGAATTTATTTAGGACTAGTCCGAAAAAGAAGAAGAAAAGGGTTTAATTTTAATTAAAAGAAGCGAAAAAAACTTATCTTAAACGGTGTGCGCCTGTGGTCCTTCTTTCTTCGGGCGCTTTAAAACAGGAGCTGGGCAGGAACGGTTGGAATTCTTCGGTTTGGCGTGGGAATTGAGGTTAGCAGAGGTTACGGTGTGGCCAAAATGTGTTTTTAACTTTTAATTTTGATCAATTTTTAAATTTTCTGAAGCTAAGAAACAGGTGTTGCTCCTTCCCAGGTTTTCTTTGGACTCCGTGTGAAAAATGGGCCAGGTTGTCTCTTTGATCATTCGTTTTTGGTTGTTTTTGGTAGGTGGTCCAGTTGAAAAAGGTCGGTCTGAGTTGTGATATAATTTTCTCACCTAACCGGGGGGGTTAGGTGAGAGAATTAGATGTCGGTAAAATTGTGTTTAAGCCCCTTGCAAGCGGTTGGAGGTCAAATAAAACACAGTGTTTGTCTTTTAGCGTACTTATTTTTATTACACAAATACTTAGAATTAGATCATTCTCTCACCTAATCCCCCCGACCTATTTTAGAAATAACTTCTAAACGGTGCGACTTAGGACATATGTATGTTGAATAAAATAGACCATACATTCCATAAGGAACCCAAAACTGTAATAATATACGGGATGTTATATTTAAAAAAAACACCAAGTTGCCAATAACTCTGAAACCATGACACTTTACACATAAGTATATGTGGTCCAGAATATTCATAATGAACCCCCTTAACGTTCCTTAAAATATCTACATCTACCTACCGGACACCCTGTATATATATATATATATATATTTAAATTTTAACACCGCCTTGCCCTTATGTACGTTTTACCACCTTAACACATTCACGATAATCCCGAGACGAGGGCGGAACTTTCAACCACCAGAATTTTCAACGACGAGACGCGCGAGAACATAACCACGTTATTAAATCTACGAAACAGAGTTAAGCGACATTAGCCGCAGTGACAAAACTTTCGCGCGCGCATTTTATATGTAATTAATTTAAAATATAATTCCATCAAAACTCGTACCGCGAGAGCATAGGTACGTGATCAGCGCCGCTAGATGGCGCAGACGTTTTAATCGCGTGGATTTATGTGAATATCTCGCTTTACAGTCTTTCGGGGACAAGAAATTCACATTTAACAACTCCGTCGTATTTATAAGGCACTAAAACTGAGGACGCCAACACATAAGATTAAAACTTGGGAATTTAGATCATCTAGCGCTTAAACTTACAGTGTTGCCTATAGTTACTAAGATACGGCTTTAACATTAATTTATTTATAATAGAAAAAAGTCCATCGCGTGATCTTATACTCAATTAACACAAGCGAAAAACAAAGGAGAAGACAGCTAGATACTTTATGTACGTAGAAGCCCATTGTCTACGGACATAAACAACTCAATTCCGTATTAATATAAGTATTAATTTTCTGCAGTAAAGCGGAGGACGAATTAATTACTGTTAGTTTATAAATAGCGGGCGGATAAGTGTAATGTCAACGAGAGATTAATGTCGTAGACGCATCTATAGGGTTATAATAATAATTATAATAAAACCATTGTTTTATTATTATCGCGATCTGTCTCGAATAGTAATCAAGTAAACACATTGTTTATCGACAACGTAAGATGCCTAGCGTTCTTACTTTAGTGTCAATACATAAACGTTGATAAACAATAACAATATTGATATATTGTCGTTGCATAAATAACGACCACAGAAGGCTCTTTGACAGAATAGATGCAATGTCGTCGCGAATACCATCTTGTTGGCATTAATTACGTTTAGTTACAAAAAAAAACTGCGCAATAAAGTATTCTCATTTGTTCTGCAAAGATTGAACGTAGTCGTAGACAAATGCACGTTTTGCGCAAGTAATAATAAACTTATTTATATTCCATACAAATTGGTTGTCAATCAGTGTCCGCTTATAAAATTGCAGTATTTACAATAAGCGAGCAACCTTCGGCATAACCGATTTGTAAAATAATACAGCCGAGAGGGGCGGGAAGAAGGCGTTCAATAATAAATTCCCCTTTTCTATTCTCGGAATTAATTTATTTTATTGTTACCACCGGTGGTAACAACGTCCCTAGATTACAGCGGACCTCGCCGTTACGTAAATAAATTATTACACCGCGGCGGGTATGCGCCTTCATTTATCTTTTGTAGCCGAGATTCAGATATATATTTGCTTGTACCCGTTTTGTTTGCCGGTAGTTAGATATTAATTAAGCTGCATGTAGAGTTTTCCATTTTCCACACACCAGTGGTTGCGGTAGTTCCCCCCTTTATTACGTCGAAATCGAAATGTCTAATCAACGATTGCGAATTTAAATTAGTTCTGACGCGACTGATAAAGGATATAAAGAAAATATTTTTTCTATCATATTTTCTATTTCTAACTAGACAAAAAATTGTAATTTTTTAAAATTTTTGTGTTATTAGTATATGTTTAGCAATATTAATTATTAATTCCCATACAATTTATACAAAATTTTAATATTAGTATATGGAATGATTTATATATGAACAACTAATTGATATGTATATTGTTAATTATACCACATTCAATTATTTAAAGCCAGGAAAACATTATATATTCCCAGCAATTATTTATTGAATGAAGAAAATCCACAAAAAATTATAAAAAATAATATCGTATTATTTGATATCGTCGATATCAAATAACATGAAAATTTGCTAAGAGTTTTCAAAATTATTCATTAGGTTTGGTGAAGGCAGCCGCATGTAGAATTTTCCATTTATAAGTCAGCATACAGCAGGCACTCTTTTCAATGGGATCGAAACCAAAGCATCCAATCAGGGTTTACGATTGTGCGCCGTTATAAATTAGTCCTGACACGTATTGATAACGGACATAAATAAAATCTATTTGTATTTTTGATAGCGTATTATTAAGCCCAGGCTGCCATACGGCGTATAAATTATTTTCTCCCTTCACCGTTCATTTTCGTTTCTTTTTCGAAGTTCATCCTTGAGATGTGGGTAATATTAATTAACTCGTACCGGTTTTCGGTGGGCGTTTTCTTTACTGCATCTAATTATTTATAATATATTCTCCGCATCTCTGCACCCACATCAAATAATTCTTCAGCATTCGGTCTTTTTATCCGTGATCTAAAAACTTGACGAGGATCTAGCCTTGGCGCTAATAGTCGCCATTTCCTAAAGATATCCATCACTTCCCTTCCTCACCATGTTCGAATTGACGTACAGTTCACTTGCTAATTCCCAATGTCTAAGTAATAGAGTCCTCGGAAATCATGCGGGTACTTGACTGCTTTGTCTGAAGGAAAACTAAAGAGAAAAAAACACCGACAGGAACCTCGTAAATAACGTTCTTCGATGTCCCTTACTTTTTCCGCTCAGGGCTCATTACTCAAGGAGTGGTCGACGATTTATTTATTAACGTCGGTAAGTTAAATATCGCCGTGACATTGAAAAGTGATGAATAAATGGGATTGTTGGAGAAAAAACGAACAGGAACGTGCTCAATTAAAATTAATGCAGAAATAGGTGGAAAATTGAGTTTTTCTTGCTGTTTTTATAATTACTTGTTATAAATGAAACATATTAAATTTAAATGGAAGATAATGCATGGCTTAAAAATATACGGCTGTTATCAGCGACTTATAATTAACCATGATTTTCCCTTTACTGGGTATTTCCAATTAATTGTCAAGGTCTTGAGCAATGATGAAATTTATATTAATACTAGAATAAATGAGTTTGTTTTATTCTAGTATTAGTATATTATTTATATCTTGTAACAGGTGTGACATTATAAACAACTGTTATGTGGTATATTAGGATGTTTCTATTATAAAAGGTGTGATACTGACACTCCATTTTTATCATTTATAGTATTCTAATAATTTTACGTTCAACTATCGTATTACAATGAATTACTAAAGAAGAGATACGAAGGTACCCAAGCTAATCAAATACTCCGAATCTTAAGAGACAAGACGGCTTGATCAGGAAACTCAAATACAACACAAGGACACGTCATCGCAGATAAGTCTTATGTTTAGTTGTATATATCATTGCTGTAAAATTAATAAATCATTAGCAGTACCTTAGCCTATCAAAATGAAAATAAAAAATTATCTAGTGTCAATTGCTTGTTAACTTGCCATAAAAAATTGTTGATAAATTTATATTTGCCGGTACATTCAAACTCCAAAAATATACATTGAGGATGAAGACAGCAAAATTTACAAAAGTATCGGTGAAGATATACCATACGGAGAAACAAGCATCCCTGAAAAGGTATATACCGTGCTAAATTTTCTTTGGATCAACAAAATAATTGAATCAACAAAATTCCTTTATTTTCAGGTCGAATGTACGGGACATCAAGACTCAAGTACAGAAAAGGATCAAGACTCAAACATTTGGAATGGAAAATTTTCGTTCAGTATTTTGAATAAATTTTAATTTCATTTAATATTTTGATTTTATATCACCAGAAGTTGCAAAATAAACATTTATACAAAAAATGAAATATTAAATTCAAAAGTCAATTATAAAAATAACTCACTGTTGAGTCATGGTGTATAGACAACAACTTAAGCTGATATTAGAAAATTTTACATAATTCATTTAAGTTTAGTTGGTGATTGATGAATCCAGTTATCTAAAGCCTTAAATCTGTTGGAGAAACGTAACTCAAACTATGTTGGATTCGGGACGCAAAGGGATTTGCACACAACAAAACTGAATGAAAAATACCCTTTTGGGGTATTTTCACTAGGGAGATTCATGGAGGTGAAGTTGACCCAGGTTTACAACACCATGGCAACATTTACTTTCTTTTACTTTTTTACCTGGAAGTGTAAGAGAAGTATACTCGTCAATAATTTCTGGGGATAGGATTTTAATACATCTTGACGAATTAGTGCCATTTATGGCAATTGGTCGTTCCACCCATCTGTCTATCTGTACCTACATCTGTTACCAACACGTTTAATATTTCTATTTATTTTAGGAAGAAGAAGTTTCAAATAAAAGTTTCACTGTGTCAAATGTAATTTTTTGCAAAAATATTGCCAATAACTTCTAAAGTATACTGTGTGTTCCAGGTTAACGTGAATAAAATTAGTAGTGGTTACGAAAAAAAAATTCAAAAAATCCTTGGACAAGGCCAACTTTGTTTTTAAACTAAATTTAACATTTTTTGGTATAGGCATCGTACTTTTTTGGTTCAAATAAACTGTAAAGAAAGTAGGGCTTATATACTAATCTCTATATTATACAAAAAGATTTTTTTTTAAATGTCCAATAACCTCTAAACGGTGCGACGTTGGACATACGTATGTTAAATAAAATCGACCATAAATTCCACAAAGAATTTAAAAATGTAATAATATGCAGGGTGTTACATTTAAAAAACTGAATTTGTGTAGCGTTTAGAAGAAATCGGACACTCTGTATATATGAAAATAACGTCGTGTTGTAGGGGAGATTAAGTACTGTAACTTTTATTTGAAACATTTTTTGCTGAAATGAACTCTAAGAG
>JAWQRJ010005727.1:0-10048 GCA_033557515.1 Diorygopyx duplodentatus | reverse complement strand
AGATTGAATAAAAAAAATATAGCATTCCATTTAAAAAAATTAAGTTGACCAACATTAGTCATCGAAGACAAGAACTTAAAAAAATGCAAATGTGGCCAGTTTGTAGTCTTTTTCAAACCATTCAATTTGGTTTTGGAATCATTCAATTCGGATGAAAACTGTAGACGCTATGGCTTGAGGCGTTTTTTATGGACCATCCTGTATATTATATAAATTACTTTTTCACATTATTTAAAGCTTATTTTTTTATTTCATTTTTGCATTAGAAATATGTGAGGAACGGGTAAAGCTAGAAGTCTGAAAATTTGGATTTGAATATTGTAGGAAGGGAGCTAAAGAATAAAAATATTTTCAATAAGCTGGCGGTTACGGTTATACCGGAAGTTGACATCAGCTTTGTTAATTTAAATGGAATGACCCCAGTTTTATTTTTTTTCTTAATCTATATTCAATTTTCAACATCTTTCGTAATCGTTTGCCAGGCCTAAACTTAATCGTTTTTGAGATATTGAATTTTTTCGAAAAAATTGTGCAACCGCAGCAACAGTTTGAAAAATCCAATTTCCATAATTGGACTTATGCGATAATGTTCACACTTCATTAACCATTAGTTGAGACATTGAATTTTTCAGAAATACTCCCGGCGGGATACTCTTACGTACGTTCTTTACAAAATTGAATTTTGAAATAAGAACACTTTAAATGGCACCATTTTTATCTTATCGAATGTAGAATTAAAATCCTCGTTAACCGGTATTGGGTTTTCCTACACCTAAAATGTATCATTTTGCAATTATTTAAAGTTTTTCAAGTTCTTGCTGCAAAAGCGATCCTTTGACAATACATTCATTTGTTGTAAATTGGGTTGCCTACAAATTAGTTTTTTGTTTTTTGATTTTGACGTTTGTGTAACTTAGGTTGGTTGATTTCATACTTAGGGTGAAAAATTAATGTACAAGTGTCCCGTTTTCGATGGTTTTAAATGGGAAGTCGTGTTTTGGTGCTAGAGAGCCCAAATCTGATATAGGTGTCTGAAGCTCTTTTTTGACGCCGAATTCATTGGCGAAAAGCGCATGTCGATATCTCGTTATCAAGATATCCATGAAAATTCAAATTTTGACAATTTCTTGAATGTGCTCTAGCTGCATTCTTATTTATAATTTTGGGCATCTGACAAAACATTCTTCATTCTCTATTTTGTTGTTGTGTTAACAGTTAAAAAGATATTATATATAACTTTCTTATTTTAAATGGAAAGTTATATTTTTCTTTCTTTACCCGGAACCCTTATTAAAAGAGCTTTCCAAATATGTACACTTTTCATACTTTATTGTCAGCCATTGATGAGAAATAAAAAGATTTTGGGAAATTAAACTATTTTCTAACACTGATCCAGTTAGCCTTGGAAAACAATACAGATAGGTGGATTCGAAAATTGCACACTTCACAAATCAGTGCAGTTAATGTCAGAGTTTCTACAACTAAGAGACAAAATGTTTAGTCATGCTGAAAAATGCGACGTATTACGTATTTACAACCAGTCAGGACAGAATGGGGAAGTTGCACAAAATATATACTTCCAGAAATATCCGGAGCGGAGGCAACCGGATAAAGGAATTTTTAAATGCACTGAATGTAACTTAATTGAACATGACGCATTTCAGAAATCACACAGCTACTTTAAAGAAAATAGAGAAGAATCTCAAATAAATGTGTTGGCGGCAGTAAATGCTAATCCAAAAATCTCTCTGAGGGAAATTCAATATCTTTCGGGAATCCCTAAAACCCAGAGTTCAAAAATTCTTTAAAAATACAAATTTACTCCCTACAAACTCAGGATTATGAATGAGTTCAATGGTGATGATCTTACAAGGGCAGAATTTTGCATCATTTGGTTTTTGGAAAAGTTTCAGGAAACGAGGGATTTTCCGCTAAAAGTAATTTGAACGGATTAGCAAATGTTACCAGTGACAGCGAACTGACAATTTTTCTAAGCCACCTACCTACATTGTTTTCCAAGGCTAACTGGATCAGTAAAGTATGAAAAGTATATACATTTAGAAAGCCCTTTCAATAAGGGTTACGAGCAAATATAAAAATATATAGGCTTCCATTTAAAATAAGACAGTTATATATAATATCTTTTTAACTGTTAATGCAACAAAAATATAAGTATATGCATCGTATTCTACGTCAAAAAGTACCTTAAGAATGTTTTGTCAGATGCGCAAAATTGTAAACAACAATGCAGTTAGAGAAGATTCAAGAAATTGGCAAAATTTGAATATTCATTGATATCTTGATAACGGTTAGAGATATCGATATGCGGTTTTCACTGATGAATTCAGCTTCAAAAAAGAGCTTCAGACACCTATACCAGATTTGAGCTATCTAGCACCAAAACACGACTTCCCATTTAAAACCATCGAAAATGGGACACCCTGTACACAGTTTTTAAAGAAGAGAATTAGAAAAATATTGAATTATATTTAGATTAAATGAGAAAGAATTTGTTTATTTCTCTCAAAAAACCAATTGTTTATTTATCATCAAAAATCGCAAAATATTTATTTAAATACGAAAATATTTATTTAAATAAAGATCTAGGTCCTAATTATTACATTTTTGAGTTCCTTGTCGAATTTATGGTCGATTTTGTTAAACATACATTTGGCCGAAGTCGCACCGTTTAGGAGTTATCGGTCATATTTTGCCAAAAATGACATTTGAAGGTGGTCGTCTTATAATTCGTTTCAGGAAAAAGGTTTCAAAAATAAAAGTTACAGTAATTTCCCTCCTCTTCGGAAACTGCCTTTATTAAAAACAATCCAAACATAATAATAACCAATGTGGATAAATGGTAAAAAACAGTTATACTTAATAAAGAAGATTACATCACAAAACCTACAGAACATTCAAATGATCAAAACACTTACACAAGAATATTAAGAAATCGTACGACAAAAATAGAAAAAGGAAATTTTAGAACATTATAGAGAAGAAATTTCCACGCAAGCTACACATTTTTGCAATGAAAATGTAGAAACTGTGAAATTAGTCGAGGAAGAACCGTATTTTTGTACAAATGTAGTCGAGTAAGGAAATAATGATGAAAATGAGAATAACAAATATAATCAAACGAATATAATTGATCAGTTTAGATTGTTTTGTGTTAAAACCGGAACTATACATCAAAAATGCGTTTTTGGTAAGAATGCTTTAAGGTAGATCATTTTCTACAACGTATTGTTTAAAAAAATGCCAAATGGTGAAACCCATCTTCGCAGCTGGTTAATTTATTCAAAAATTCAAGACTCAGTATTTTGTTTCTGTTGTGTACTATTTTCCAAAAGAAGAGGAAATAATCTACATTATTTATGAGTGGTTATAATAACTGGAGAAAACTGTCAGCTGTAATTCAAGATCATGAGAATTCTGTTTGTCACCTTAATTCGTTTATTGCTTGGCCAGAATTATTAAAATGCCTAAATTTGTGTTCGACTATTGCTAAAACAAATCAAGTTAATATAAGTAGATAAATTAAACGACTTAAATTGCTATTTCAAAGAATTGTAGATGTGATTCTATTTTTAGAATGCAATAATTGTGATAATTGTAAAAGTGATTTAAATGAACAAATAAACGATTTATACCGTTTACGATTAACAAACCTGTTAATCGTATATCATGCGATTTATGTTATACGATTAACAGGTTTAACGAAAAAAAAACAATTCTACCGGCGATTAAAATCCTATCGGCACTTTTCTTATAAAAGATGAAGAATGGATTTATGACTTAATGCTTTTCACTGATACAATTTAACATTTAAAAAAATTGAATTTATAAGTGCAGAGTAAGAACAAGAATCTTTCAGAATTAAGTCAGAGCATTTTCCAAGAGGATAAAATAGAAAAGACAATAAATTACTTTCCTTCACAAAATTAAAAACCTTTTGAATGATTTGCAGATTTAGTAGCATTGAAACCATCAATTGCATTTTTATTAAATCCGCTTGAATTCGTTGTGATTAACAATGGTTTTAGATTTAAAATGTTTATTTCCGGAAACGGCAACAGCAGAATTAGAATTAATTGAGGAGCAAGAAGATCGAGGTCTCCAAATGTTACATAAATCGGCAAACTCGATCAATGAATTTTGGAAATGTGTGGCAACAATTAAGTACAAGGTATTTCAAAAATGCAGCATATCGTTAACTTTCAAATTTTGTATCGAAATATGATGTTCAAGCATTGTATGATGAAACTGATTAAATTCAAGTTCACAATTGACCAACCAACATCTAAAAGAACTAATAAGAAGTTCAATTTCTAATTATCAACCTGATTTATCACAAATTAATTTCAACATTTTCATTTCAAATATTTCAATTGAAGGTTGAGGAAGGTTAATATCTTCCTTTCGGATTTAGTAAGTATTTAAAGATTGCAATTTAATTTGGTTTGATAAAATATTTCATCTTGATATCTGATAAATGATACAGATGCAGCTGCCGTTTTCGGGGAATACGATCGACTGGACTTTCATCCTTTGATGTTGCATATGATAATCAGCATAAAACCTTACTTATCGGCTTATTTACGCCATCTAGATTAGTTTAAAACCAGTATAAAACTAGCTGCACATTTGTCATTTCTAGCATATCTGTTCAATAGAGTGAATATAGTAACAGTAACAATTGAAAAATTGGCAACACTACGTAAACGAACGCAACTTAACCCCACTGCCGCTGTTGTCATCTTTGTTGTTTTTATGTTAATTTTCTACGGTTGTGCCGCGCTAGTGTCCGTTTTCGCGTACTAAATGCTCTTTCAAAATGAGTTTCACCAGCGACGAAGTAAACTTTCTAGTTTATAGATACCTACAGGAATCGGGTTCGTAAATTCACACATAACCCCACCTTTGATTATCCTTCAAACAGCCGCTAACCTCAAAATTCCCGTCAGGCTTTCAGCATTCCGCGTACACTTTCGGCATAGAATCGCACATCTCGCAGTCAAACATCAACGGAGCTTTAGTTCCGCCTGCCGCATTACTCAATATCATACAAAAAGGCCTTCAGTACACCGAAGCGGAGATCAGCATCGGCGAAGATGGTACGGAACAGCGGGTGGTGGAGAGCTTGAGCTTGATAGACGCCGTTATGCCCGACGTAGTCGCCAGCAGGCAAAACCAACAGAACCAGCAGAAACAGACGACGCAGACCGATGGAGCGGACACGAACGGCGAAGAAGTCGTGTCGACGCAAAGCGAGAATATGGAAGTGGATACGTCGATCGAAATACCACCGTCGAAGGCGACTGTTTTACGAGGACACGAATCGGAAGTGTTTATTTGCGCCTGGAACCCAACGACCGATTTATTAGCGAGCGGTTCAGGAGATAGCACAGCTCGCATATGGGATATGTCCGATAATACTGCCAGTCCGAATCAGTTGGTACTACGGCATTGTATTCAAAAAGGTGGCGCTGAGGTACCCAGTAATAAAGATGTTACATCACTAGATTGGAATGTAAGTATTTTTTAAATTAATAAATGTATTATTGATAGTTTGATAGAATAACATCAAATTATTTTGTTTTTTTTTAAATTTGATGTGTTAATTATATAACAGAATATACAGGTTGAATTTGTATTTATAAATTAATACGAGCAACAACTGATTTTTATTGCTAAACAAGTTTTTGAAAAATTTATTTACTTTCTTAGTCATGAGAGAGTAAATAAATTAGATACATTTTTTGAAAATTGTTTTAGTGTGATGGAAGTTTGCTGGCCACTGGAAGTTACGACGGTTATGCTAGGATTTGGACGACAGATGGTAGACTTGCTAGTACATTAGGACAGCATAAAGGACCTATTTTTGCTTTAAAATGGAACAAAAGAGGAAATTACATTCTATCTGCCGGTGTAAGTTATTTTTATATTATCTTATATATCAGGGGTGGCCAACTTTTGTGTACATAAGATCTACTTATTTTAAAAATGTGTAGTGATCGACTTGTTGTTATAGGCGTAGTGAAAGTGGAGAGGTGGAGGTGTGAAATACATACTATGTTTATACACTGTTTCAGTACGAAGTGCACTCAAAAAATAAGTCTAAAAATCTTATATCATTCTTCCATGGTAAATTTTCCTGGCCCAAAAAAAATCGCGAAAGTGAAATTTTAAAATCAAATTATCGGCCGTACTGTGCATTTTTATAACAACTTTTTCATGTTAATGAACAAATAATACCACAACTTATACATTGCAATTGATAAAAAAATTAAATTATATTTTAAGTTACTAAAAACCTATCTTAAAAAGTATCGAAAAACTTCCTCGAATTGAATTAACAATTTTAAATGTGCCGTTGTCCATTACATCTTTCGTGTTTAGTCTCTTGCTGGCTAACACTTGCTGGTGAATTATGCAATGGTAGCTCAAAAAGGCTTGGAATTCATCTCATTTTGACACAGGGCTATAAATCCGTTTATACGACCTATCATTGCAGTTGCGCCATCCATTGTTATTCAAACTAATTTAAAAAGTGGTACTTTCAAATCATTGAGCAAGTTTTTAAAGGCTAAATATATCTACACTTCTAGTCCTTTCTTTCAAAGAAATCATACCCAACAATTCTTCTTTATATATAAAATCCTTAAAAACCATACGAAAATAATGAAAATAAGTAATAAAAGGGAAAAACAAAAACATCTACAATAATATTATATAACTGTTTTCTTTTACATTTCCACTCATCTTCTCAATTTGCTGCATCACAGTGTTTCGAGACAGTTGTAGATCTTGAATTGCAGCAATAATTTCACTCTTGTTCTTAAAATTGTTAAAAAGTGAATCTGACATTTCCAAAAAAAATTCCTTTACAAGTTCACTGTCGGATTGGTTTATATTTTTTTGCCAAGAGATAGCTTACTTTGAATGCTGCACTGGTTACTGCTTGTGACTTCAACATTGGATTTTTAAAAACATTTTGTTGATTTGTTAATTGAGTTTAAGATCCCTAACTTTACGTTTTCTCAATTCAGATTTTGGTGGATAATCTATTTGGTAACTTGTAAAGCTAAAAAATGTGTCTCCAGATTACCATTTTCATATTAAGCAATAACATTTATCATTCACCATTGTAAAAAAGTAATTGAGTTCCCATTCTTCATTTAAATGATAAGTGAAATGACTTTGAAATGTTGTGTATCCCATTTTTCATCTAAAACAATTTTTATTGAATGAATGATGGCTTAACACTCCATGTGGAGTAGCACTGCTTTTCAGCTTTCTCAATCCATATTCTTGGGTGGATTAGTCCCAGTTGTCCGTTTCTTCAATCTTCTCACTTATGCGTTTCCAAATTTTTCTGTCACTCTTGCCATCCTCTTATTCCGGCTCTTTTTAAATCCTCTTCAACCTCTTGCAACCATTTTGATCGTGGCTTCCCTCTTCTCCTCTTTCCTCCTGGATTTCATTCTAACACTGAGTGGCATGTTGCACGCTCTCTCCAAATGTGACCAAACCATTCCACCCTTTGCCGTTTAATTTTAGTCACTATATCGATTTCAGCCATTTCGGTGTACATCTCATCATTGTTCTAATTATAGATTCGTTTTCCGATAATTTGATTGGCCCCATTATTGCTCTCATTGTCTTCCTTTCTGCGATCTTTAGGTCTTCTTCCTCTTTTTTTGTCATTGTTATCGTCTCTGCCGCGTACATCATGATAGGTCTTATTATTGTTTTATATGTAGTCCGCTTCATGTTTTTTGCAAGTATTTTGCTTTTTAACATTTTCTTATTGGCTCATCATTACACCGAGGTATTTATATTTATCCACTTCTTCAAGTTCAAAACCACTAATTTTTATCCTTCCATTTCCTTTTCCCAGTCGCATTATTTTTGTTTTCTCTTCATTAATTTTTAAGCCCATTCTTTCTCCTTCGGTTACCATTTCTTTTAAAATTTTCTCCATTGTCTTTCCTCTTTTAGTGGCAATAACTGTATCATCCGCATATGCAATTATGTGACTTCCTCCTGATCTGAGACTCAGATTTACAATTTATTTATTTTTCTCATTACATATTCTAAGGCTATGTTGAACAATGTTGCCGATAGGGCGTCTCCTTGTCTCACTCCTTTATTGGTTATACAGGTTTTCTGTTTCTCCTCTCGATGTTTTAATGTTGGCTTTCGTGTTACTCATAGTCATTCTTATTAATCGGCATATTTTGTTTTCCACTCCGATCTCCTCAAGTGCTTCCATTAGTTTATTCCTCCTGATCGAATCAAATGCTTGTTGAAAGTCGATGAAAAGCATTTCTATTTCCAATTTATACTCGTAAGCTTTTTCCATAATTTGCTTGAGCATTAATATAGCATCTACCGTAGATTTTCCCTTGATGAAACCACATTGGTATTGTCCTATTTTGTCCGTGATGTTGGTCAGCAGTCGCTTCTGAATTATGGTTGATAGTATTTTATATGTGACGTTTAGTAGTCACATATATCTCTGTAGTTTTTACATAGTTGTTGGTCCCCTTTTTTATGTATTGTTACGATTTGTCCCATTTCCCATTCCTCTGGCATTTTTTCCTCTGTCCATATTTTTTTTATAATTAAGTGTATTTGTTCTTTTAATCGGTCTCCTCCATATTTTATCAATTCCATGTTTATTCCATCATTGCCCGGTGCTTTTCCATTTCGACTTTTATCAATTATTTCATCCAGTTCCTCTCTTGTCGGTTCTTCGGTCTTAATTTCAGTTTCCTCTTCATCATCTGTCGCAATTTCATAATTAAGCTGCTCCCCTAGTTCATTTAATATTCCCTTGAAGTACTCCATCCAGACTTGTTTACATTCTTCTTCCTTCGTCACTGTTCTTCCTTCTTTGTTTTTTATTCTTCCCACTTTTTATATACCTTATTTTGTTCGCTGACTTTTTTGTAAAATCCTTGGGAGTTTCTGTTTATTTTTTCTTCCTCTATCTTTTTTATTTGGTTATCAATATATTTTCTTTTGCGTTTTTTTATGATTTTGTTACTGTCTTCTCTAATTCTCTCATATTCTTCCCTGACTTCATCTTTGTTTGTTTTAATCCATTTCAATCTTGTTTTCATTTTGTTCGTTCGAATTTTGTGGCAATCTTTATCGTACCTTCCGTTTTTGTTTTCTTTTTTCATTTTACCAATTTTTATTTTTGCTGTATTTTCTATGCATTCTTTAATATTGTTCCATTTTGTGTCGTTATTTTCCAGTTCCAGTCCCAATTGTCTTTCTATTTCTTCTTCATATTTTTTTTTCTTATGTGCCCATCTTTGAGTTTGTCTACATCCCATTTAGCCTGCACATTCTAGTTTTTTATTGTTTTTTTAATCTTTTGTTTGACGGTGGCGGTTACGAAGAAATGTTCGGAGTCCGCGCATGCTCCTTTATTTGTTCTTACATCTTTAATAGATGATTGTTTTCGTTTGTTGATTAGTACATGGTCTATTTGTGAAGAGTGTTTTTGGTCCGGTGATTTCCATGTTAGCTTGTGGTGGTTGGGATGTTTAAATTTAGTGCTACTGATTATCATATTTGTTCTTATTGCCAGTTCGCAGAGCCTTAATCCGTTGTTGTTGTTTTTTTTTTCATGTAATCTCTTTGCTGGCTACTTGATTTATAAATTCCTCTTTTCCTATCTGGGCGTTAAAATCTCCCATCATTAAAAACGTATCTTCTTTCGGTATTTTTCCTATCTCTTCTTCCACTTTTCCATAGAAACTTTCTTTTTTTTTCGTTCTGCATTTTCAGTTGGTGCATATATATTTAACAGTGACATATTAAAAGGTTTAGTTTCGATCCTTATATAGGTTATTCTTTCTGATATTGGTTTGAAATCAAGTATTTTGTCACTGGCTTTCTTCTGCTTTCTTCTTTCGCCTGAGTATTTAAGCGTAAACTGTTCTTTCTCTATTACTCCTTGGCCTTTCCATCTCGTTTCTTGAATTCCTGCTGTGTCTATATTGTATCTCTTCAATTCGGCCGCTACTTC
>JAWQRJ010005726.1:0-10049 GCA_033557515.1 Diorygopyx duplodentatus | reverse complement strand
TCGCCGTTCGTTGCAGACGGCATCTTCAGAACTAATTGATGATGAGAGTTTCTTCACCGACGCGGCGACCACCGGGAAGCCAAGAAGATTTAACAAACATGTTTATTTGTCAACATCTTTATTAACATCTCTGTTGACGTATCATATTTGTCAACATCAATCTCAAGAAAGGAAGAAGAAGGAAGGAGGCGGGAGAAACCAACAGAGAAATATAAAATTTCAAAGCGGCAAAAAACGAAGAGAAAAAGATTAAGACCAAAGGAGATAAGGAAAGAAGATAGGGAGAAGATTTCAAAATTTCATCCCTTTTGGTGTTGTGCGAAGTCGAAGAATAGATGGTTACTGAAGCAGTAGGCGAATTGAAAATGGACAAGACTTCGATGTACGGTAGAAATGTACGACGTAAGAAAAAGACAGAAGCGCACCGAAAGAAGGATAGGGGAAGAACGGGGAAAAAAGAAAGACAGGAGAAAACGGAAGGAATGGAAAATAGACGGCATTTGAAGAGCAGATCTCTTAGAAATTAGAGAAGGAGCTTAGAATTCGATGATTCGATGTATATGACAATGTAGGCATACATTTTGGCAACTAAAAAAATAAAAAACAGCCGGACAACCGGACGGACAGACCAATGGTCAAAAATGGTACCATTAGTCTTAGAATACCATAATTCGTCCAGATATGTGAAAATTTCACCATCGAAATTTTGGACCGAATGCATTACTTCCTCTTTATACCTTCGGTTAAGAGAAAGTAATTAAATTACATGGATTAAATTTGTTTTTATAAAAACTCTCAATATTACATACACAACTGTTTTTTTTAAATTCTTTTATTTAATTCATTTTTTATAGATTTTAAGGATATGGATGGAACCAATGCATATACACAATGTTTTTTTTACACTTTTTTCTCAAGTTCAACCTCAAGTTGTTAAATAAAGCTGGCAACTCGAGGCAAAGAATCTCTGTGCTCTTTTAAATAATAATAAGAAAAAATAAAGTACTGCATCTCTATAATAATATCCTTCAACTTAATTCAATATTTCCTCAAATTTTTTTTTTTAAAACGTATGCAGTTTTCATGTTGTGGTTTTCATGTTCGGTTCATGTTGAAGCAAATTTTTTCGTATTTTTCTCTAAACTAGCAGAAATGTTTAGGGGGTTTGCTTTTCTTTTGTAAAATTTATTAAAGAAATTATTTCCGAATTCTAAGCACCTCTTAACACAAGAACAGATATAATACTAGAAACAGAAATTGACAAGAAAATAAATAATAGCAAAAATAAGAATAAAATTATTACCTGCTTCTACGTCGCAATGGCACGGCCCGCAAACGGGAAATCCCCACCAGCTCGACGGACATGGCTGAGCGACCCTGTTCTCGCAATATTCCCCCGAGAAGTCGGTGGAGTTGCACCGGCAAACGTAGCCTTTCCTCGACGAGAACTCCTGAACGCACACCGACCCGTACTCGCATGGCGATACGTCGCAAACCGGCGTACATAACGGACCGACGTGCCCGTCGTTGCATTTACACTGCGACGTCTCCCATTCGGTTTGACAAGTGGCCGTTTCCGGACACTCCGAACGACATTCGTCGATCGAAGAACAACCGTCCTCGACGTTTTCGCGAACGGTCGGACGGTTAGACGACGTTTGTTGGTTGCCGATCTTCACGTCTTGGATGCAACCCTCGAAGTAGTTGTAGCCCGCGTTTAAACTGTTGTAGGTCGAATCTGGGCCGCCGATTAAAATTTTTCCGATGTACAAGCCTTGGATTTTTTGGGTGAACGGGAATACGGAAGAGTATTCTCCGTAGTTTACCGACAGTTTTATTTCGGTGCCGAGCCAGGTTACCTTTAAACTATTCCATTTGCCCGTCGATAGAGGGCGTGAGGTTAAAATTAGATTTTCTCCGTTATAACCGTACGATAATAAACCGTCTTTTAAGCCGACAACGACAGAACTGTTTTGTCCGACGTGGATCGACATCAAAAAGGTGTCCTCTTGTACCGTTCGGACCGATAAAGCATTTAACCACGGTAACTGAATCGGTCTTAACGACGGGTTAAAAGATAACGTTCCATCTCCGGAAAACCTCCATGGTAAATTGATGGGATCCCCACAATCTTTACCACCGAATCCTTCTGAACATTCGCAATGGTACATCGACCACTTGTTGGCACAAACCCCTCCATTTTTACACGGTTTTGACTGGCAAAAAGACTTCTTTTCTGGGCATCCCGGAACTGTTCCGTTATCGGCAACGTAACTGTTTAGGTCGACGAATTTATAATCGATTTTAAAATTCGATATGCAACCTTCGTAATGGTGGTTTTTCGGTTGAAACATGGCGGGTAACGCGGGTAAACCGCCGAGTTGTAACGGACCGGTTAAATCCAAGAAGCGGTGGCAAGTTTCCGTTAACGAGGCGCAACGTGGTTCGAGTTCGTGCCTTTGAAAACCGGCGCAGTTCCATTTCCCTCCGAGCTCTTTGCCATACTTTAGCGCCAAAGCCGTATCGCAACCGTCCAAAGAAATCGTTACCGATTTATTGAAGTAGTTAATGGTCACGGTGTGCCACTCGCCGTCCGATACCCCGCCGGGAATCGATGCCGAGGCTTTAGTTACCGTGTTGCCGAGGGAAAACGAGAATTGAACTTTTTCGTCAACGATTTCTAAGGAGATAAAGTCGTGCTGTTCGTTGTATCTTCCGTTGTACAATAATAAACCGTTTCTTGTGTGCGTCGCGAATTTCAATTCTAAATGTAAACGGTGACGCTGTTTCAAACTTGGGAACGTTAGGAACGAACTTTTTGAAAAGGATCGACTTTTTAATTCGCATAAAGGTGTGTAATACTCCAAATCGGTGGATAAAGTACACTCTTCGCACACAAAACCGCCTTTTGGTTTTGAAGAACAGGTTGAACCACTTTTGCACACGTTCGGTTTGCAACCGTCGACCTCTAGTTTGATATCACAATTTGCGCCGGTATAACCTTCGGAGCAAATACACGTGTATCCCCCTTCTCGAATACGGCACGTACCGTTATTTTGGCAAGGAGTCGAATAACATAAATTAACCTCGGTGTCGCAAAGGTAATGTTCTCGGGATCCAGTAAAGCCAACGGGGCATTGACAAGTGAACGTGGTAACCGGGTATATAGGCCGAAATAGAACTGTTTTGCTCGTAACGAATTCTGATGCGTTTCCAAATTTTAGTACGGTAAGGCATTCCTCGAAATTCAAACATGGTTCACGTACACATAAATTGTCATCGAATGGCAACACTTGAACCGTGGAAAGTTTAGCTAAGATCGCACGGTTTAAATACACTTTTTCCTGTAGGAATTGATGCGAATAGAACTCTTCTTTAGGTAAATCAGGGCGTCGCACCGAAAAACTAACATTTAAAATCTTCGCCTTAACATCCGTATCATCCTGTATACTAAACAAAAAAATATTCTCTTTCGGACATGGAATTATCGCTGCTAACCCATCGATAAAATACTGCAAAAGCGGCGATAAAAACCCTTCCTTATCCATTTGATTTAACCTAACCGTAATCGAATTAAACAGCATCTCTTCCGTTATCAATCGAACAGTCAACTGCATTATCGCCTTAACATCGTTCTTCCCATCCGTAACGGATACCTATAATAAAAAAGTTTATTTGCTTCTTGATAAATATGGGTTATCCCATTTTGGATGTTTTTATCCAGGGTATCTCGAAAAACGTAAATCTCAAAAATCTGATAGAGCAATGTCGAGTTGCGTTTTTGAAAAAATAATAAATGTGAAAACAGCTCATGGCTGCTTCGATCGTAGACGGAGCTACAGTGTGATTTTTTTGCACATTTTGAAAATTGCTTCTATCTTATCTTATTAACATAAGTATTACTGAAAATAAACGAAAATTACTGTTACATTTTGATAAATTGGCAATGCATGAAGCATATATGTTTCTTTTTGTATGTTAAAAACAATAAAATAATTGAAACTAATACAAATAAATGTGTCGTAAGTTTATCTTAGGTTGGCACTAATTTGCGCGCGAACGTGAGTTTACCACGTTGCCGCTTAGTCGCATCATCTTCGGCTCTTTTACTCTGAAAATTAATTCTGACAAGTAAGTATACGCACGTTGCTCTAAAAATTAAACTTTGCGTCTGCACTGTATAACTTTTGAACAGTAAATTATATTATATTATATTAAATTATATTCAAGTCAATAAAAAAAGCAATAACAAAGTACCTATTTCTACATCGGTTTTCGAGATACCCTATAAAAACATCCAAAATGGGCCACCTGTACAGAATATTCCAAAACCAGACCACCACTATTTCTAACGTTATTACAGTTACGATCACCACTAAATGGATAAAGTATCAGTATTTTCCCTGCTTTTTATAAGTGCACATTAAAAAAAAACAGTTGAACAACAGATTAGCAAAACACGCCACCTAAGATTTATTTTTTAAATGGAACACTTGTCTGTTGTCGAATATAATGGAAGTGGATTGGCTTACGAAAAATTACGAGTTTATACGGCTGTTTTAAAAACTTTATCTAAAACACCATAGTTTGTTCTTAAATATTTGAAATAGAAAAATGGTAGAATGGGCAAAGTTTCGCTATTTTACCTGCTCATTCAAAATATGTATTCTGCAAGTTTTGTTTTTTAAATAGAACACCCAGTATATTTTCGAATGGATGGTAAATTAGTTTTTGAAACGCCATAAAAAAAAATTACAAATAAAGCAGATATGCAGGTTGTAACAGAAGGGTTTTGCCAGACTTCAGGAGCACGTTCTACATCCCAAAATAAGACAAAAATTGGTAATAAACATATGTCTTAAAATGCTTCCTTAAAAGTTACAGCTATGTTAAAATTGAAACAATTCGTAGGTAGTAAGATTATTAAAACATTGTAAATCACAGAGGATGTGGATTGTTTTTTTATTTAACCCTTTGACTGTAAAAGGCGAATATATACGCCCTCACAAGTCTATCAATATACACGAAAGGCATATCTATACGTTCTCACAAGTCCACCAATATATACGAACGTCATAAATATATGCCCCCTACATTTTTCTTACTGTAACACTTGTACTGTTTTGCCCTCAGATAAAAGAACACATAGATACCGAATGTTGGCAACTTGTTTGTCCCCACTAGAAATCAACAATCAAAAAACTTCAGATAAACAATAACAGTTTGATTTGTTTTCAAATGATCGGCTTTTATTCGCTTAAATATTAACGCGTGCGCAGACTACTGCAGGCATTAGGACGATGTAAACGTATATGGCGTGTTTGATTTGACCAACTGTGATATTAACTTCTTTTGATATAAAACCGTTTCCTACTTCATATTGTCTTCAAGATTTGGCGATCAAGTGAAAGACTATTTTAGTAATATGTCTAAAACGTTCGTAGTCTACGGGGAAAACGTATATAAAAGGAATTACGAGGTCACCTCAAAAGCAAGTCTCGATCTACAGTCGTCCTAAAAGGGAATAAGAAGGAAGTTCTTCATATGCTATATAAGAATATAAGATTGTTCAAAGTTAATAGTAATCTATACTGTCAGTAATATACATTAAATTTTAAATAACCCTCCCAATCATTATTTTTGGAAAGAAATATTTGTAATACGATTTTTAGACGAAATGTGGACCGACCCTAGGAAATACTCGCCTCTGGCATAATACTGTTTACATTCTGTGTTGTTGTTGTTATTATTATCGCGACGCTCTTTTCAAGCATACACCTCGTTCTTACTATAGTGGAGACAAACATTTCAATGATAATTGAATTTCGATGATTTCAATGCTGTGAGGTTTTACCAGTTGATTCAACATGGAATTTATCGTTCTATGTAAAATAGCAACTGAATACCGGCATTTGTTTCAATATTGTTCAGTCAATTGTTTTCATATTGTTCAGTTCAATTCCACTGCTCTAGTAAGTGCAATCACATCGTGGATCGACTCCCATTAACCTGTTCCTTTATTCCATATGTAAGTGTTTATTCATTTCAATTTGTGATCAGGTTTTCAATTTTATCCATTCATTATTTTTCTAAATAATATAGTACCCCTGAAAATGTATGGTCAAAAGAAAAGAAAACGTTTACAGATAAGTAGTAATGATGAGGAAGAAGTAGAGACAAATAAATATCACAGTATTATAAAAAGAAAGTGTTACTGGAAAATTAATTTGCAAATAAATTCATGTACAATACTAATTAGAAGAATTAATGTAGAAGAAAGGTATTGTTTTTTGGGTACCTTGTTGTTAATGTCACGCATAAAAAAACTTTCTTACTCGGAATATTGGTCGAACGACAAATTTATAAAAACTCACATTTTTCATAATATTATGCCTCGAGACAGATTTTTCAATTTAACGCAGTGCCTACATTTCAGCAATCCCGAAGTATCAAACTGTCAAGACAAATTGTTCAAAATTCGTGATCGAAATGATAGATATCGATTGTTCTGAAAACAAAATATCTATCCATTTCAGAACGTTTGTATCGACGAAAGCTTATTATTATTTAAAGGTCGCTTATCGTTCAAACAATTTATTTCATTTAAACGCAATCGATTTGGCATAAAGTCCTTCGTTGCTTGCGACTGTAAAACGGGGGAAACACGAATTTCTGTGTTTCATAAAAATTTTGGGTAAAACCGGTAATGTAGTCATAACTCTAATGAAAGATTAACTCAGGAAAGGTCACAGTTTATATGTCGATAACTGGTACATAACTGGATTAAACAAATATTTAAAAAATATCTACGAACTTCAAATGTTATACCAAAGGAAAAGACATAGTGACGACCCATTACGTCTTATTGAAAGGCATTTTCCAAGTACATATTAAGTAATCCGTATCTATATACGACTAAAATTGCACCAAAATCGGCATACACACGAGTTCCACAGAAGACACAGCGCAGACGGGTGGGAATTAATCCAGATATTGGAGAAAAAACTGCGAAGACAGATGCCTAAATACAAATCTGGTTATTCTTCTAGTAATTATGGTTATTTTTCTACTAACGGGATCAGAAAATACCCACATACATACATACACACACACACACATATACATACATTCAAGAATAAGAAAAAGATTCCACTTGTTTTTTTTTATATTTTACTTTTTTCAAATAGTACTCCTAGTTTTATACTAAAGTACTAAACTATACTACGTATAGTTTTTACTACTAAAGCTAATTACCAACTTTAACTAATTAACTTTAACGTAATTACGTAAGTAATTTAGAGTTTTCTGTGAAGTTTTATAAATAACACGATTTCTATTTAAAAATAACAGTAATATAACATAATCCGATTAAATTCCTTTTAATGAAATGCTTAAGGTATGAAAGTGGTCAATTATTTTGTTTTTTAAGTGATTTAAGCGGTATTTTTTTTTTTGAAAATTACTCTATTTTGTACGGAAATATGTTACGATACAAATAATGTTGAAGAGAAACTTTAAATGGGAATATAACGAACGTATATGTAAAAAACTCTATGTAATGCTTTATTCAGACATTACTATAGAAGAACAATTTTTTTTTATTATAAACATTTTAGTTGAAGTATTTTTAAATCACATACATACCAACAAAATGTTACACTTTTAAAAGTTAACTTTTTCACTTCTCACAATAAGCTTTTAGTATCTATGTAGATACGTATTTCAGAGATAAATTTCCGTCATCATTGTCCATAAGCTGTTTATTTTAACAGCAGCATTGTAACTCCATAACTCAACGGAATTAACTGTTACTAATTAAAATTCAACATTTGAAAAAACAAAAAATAATACAAACAATATACACTAAAATTCAAAGAATTCTTTTACATTCGTTTTAATTTCTCTTATTTTTCTAACAATTTGAACAAAACTGATGATGACAATTTATAAAATTTGTGTAATATAATTTTTTTTTGCATTGTTTGTTGCTTATATTTATAAATTGCTTGTTGACTAATTATTTTGAAATCCTATGTAGATTTCGTATTGAAAGTCATTTAATGTTTCTTCTAGTTTGGTGTTGTTATTGGCGATTTTCGTCTTTATAGTGTGTATGTCTTTAATTGTTGTTGCATTTATTAAACGTATCATACCTAAATAAAATGTTCCTATTATGTTGTGAAATTCTGGTCCTACCGATATTCTGCACATTTTTTATGATATTTTTACACATGTCGGTATTAAATTGCAACTTGTAACTTTCGTTTATGTTATCTCGTTGTTGTTCTATAAATTTCGCGTATAACTTCTATAAACCTTTCTTCATCTTTTTCACCAAGATTATGTATTTCACTTTTTGTTTGTAGTGATTTTTATATAATATTTTATAAGTTTATGGTTTTTTCGCTAATCTTCGAAATAAAACAATATTAATTCTTAGGCGTGTCTTGGGAATTCGTTGTTTCACTCCTTCTTCTAAACAAATATTTGGAATGAGTAAGTAATAGCAAAACTTTGTCCATTTAACCATCTTTCTGTTTCAAATATTGAAAGAAAATAGCAATAGTGATCAAGTTTTTGGAACGACCGTAAACCTATTAGACATTAAATTACATATATCTCGGCTATTTATAATTTTTCGATAGTAACTTATTATTAGTATTTTTATGCTCAGAAGCCAATTCACTTCCATTATTTCAACAATATACAGGTGTTTTATTTAAAAGAAAAAACTTAGATGGGATCTCTTGCGAATTTGTTAAATATTAGTAAGAACCAGGGGAAGTAGAGGTTTAAGGAAGATCATAACTATAATAACAAAAAAGTTAGCAATGGTGAGTCGGCTTCTTGAAATACCGTGTAGAAATGTTGCAAATTAACGTTTACAAATAAAATAAAATTTCATACCTCCATCGAAGCAATTTTCGGCACGTTCGTGTTTAGCTGCGGGCTCAACTGCAGTTGTCCCGTCGTCTCGTTCAGCAAAACCAAGTTCGCGTTGTTCCCCGACAAGATCCTGTAGTGCAGTTTGTCGGTTACGTCGGCGTCCGCGGCGGGAATTTTGCCGATGGGCCCGGTCGGGAAGCAGTCGCGGAAGTTGTTGAAGATGACGTGGAAGTCTTCGAGGACGGGCGCGTTGTCGTTGACGTCCGTGACGATTATCTCGACGTGCACGTCCGAGCGTAACGGCGGGCTCGAAGCGCGGATTACGAGGTCGAACTTCTTGCGGTCGCTCTCGTAGTCGAGCTCGGTCATCGTTAGGAGTTCGGCCTTCTCCGATCCCGGACGGGTGACCAGCGAGAAGCTCTGGGAGTCTTCGCCGCCGATTATCGAGTATTGAACGATGGCGTTGACACCTTCGTCGGGATCTTTGGCGTAGATTTCTCCGACGGTGGAACCTGTAAATGTAGAAAAAAAATTGCTGAAATTTTGAATAATGTTTTCGGATAAAATTGCTGCTTCTAACTTCATTATGTTCTTTTTTTTATACATTCTCAAATTAACCAAATATATATATTTTTTGTATCATGTTATTTATTAGTTGCTAAATCTGCTCTAAAGAAATTTTCCTGATGTTTGATTTTTCCAGAAAATAGCTTTTAAAAATCCTTGATATACATTATTTTATATATATTCATAATAAATAATCATAACATCATTAATAGAATTAAAAAGAATGCTTTTAACTTACTTTTAACCCAACTTTTGTATATAAAATTTTAGTTTCATTGCAAATTTTTCCAATTTTTTAACTAATAGTAAAAGTAAGGATGCCTATAATCTAAAGTGACCAGACGTCCCACATTAGGTGGGACTGTCCCACATTTGAATGGTTTGTCCCACCTTAAAAACTGTCCCCCAGAGTGTCCCACATCGGACAATGTGTCCCACATTAAAAGTTTTTAGGTTTATTACAGTAATACAAGGCAACTGATTCTTCTATTTGTGTACATAACTTAACAAATAAATGACAGGTTATGATTATTAAATAATCTCGTTATCAAATTTGCTACATTATTCTCCTAAAATGTTATAAATATTATTATTTA
>JAWQRJ010005725.1:0-10049 GCA_033557515.1 Diorygopyx duplodentatus | reverse complement strand
TTACTACTACTGCTACAGAAGATAAAAACAGATTAAAATTTTACCAACAAAATAGGAAAACTTGTTTGCATTATTTTTCAGGAAAACAAATACATGCGAAAGAAACTTATAATAAATTCGATAAGGATTTTTTTCAATTTACAATACTTCTAAAAAAATAATACTTAAATATATAGAGTCAGTACTTATATAGAGAATAATACTAATATTTATATAGGGACCAGCAATGATAAGACTATTGTAAATTATAACCAGCCGACTATTTTGAACGTGGAAACGCGTCTTAATCAAGACCGCAGTAGCATCTAGTAAATAGAGAAAAGTAGATCTAGCACTCGACGGAATTGTATTACAGGAACTCCTTGATAATCCAAGGCTTGGCGTTAGAAAAATAGCCTTTGGAACTGGAGAGCTTCCGAATCTTAAGTTTGGCGATCTATTGAGTTCCAAAAATTTAAAACTGTAAGCCAAAGTCTTTGCTTATACTAAAAGAATGCGGCGCAATTAACAGTGCAAAATATTGTTTTTACATGGCAAATTTCAAAATTATCATTTCAGATCAATTTCTGTTTATGTGTTTTTAAAAAGTAGACATGCGAAGCAACTGACCAAAACAATTGTTTTTTAATAAGTGACGATACGATAAAAATATTTTTAGATTAGCAAAAATCCAATGAAACTATTATTTTAATCTATTAGCTCGAGTTAAAAACAAATTTAAGAACAGTGCGTATTCTGTTCTTAAAAATTCTGATTCAGGAACTTGAAGCAGCAATAATCAAAACATACGCAATATATCACCGGAAGAACTGGAACGAATTTTTAACTGTATGAAACGAAGAGTAAATTTATGTTTAGAAGCAAAAGGTGGATGTTGAACACCTTTTATAACATGTAGTTGTGATTTTTTAAATTAATTGCATAATAAAAATTAAACTATGTCTTATTAAAAATTTGGGTTTTTTAAAATAAATTGTTTAATGAAAAACAAACCTAGATTCTTTAAATTGAAATTCGACACGCCACTAATTTTGCCCAGTTCCTTTACTCTAATAGGAAAACCAATACCAGTTGTGTAAGTTTGGTTGCCTAACATTCATGATCACGTAGGAATTTATGAAAGTCCTCATCAAGGGATGGATGGAATCAGTTATTATGGAATTAAATTCTATATTTCGTTTCAGAACTATTTACAAAATAATGATGATGACCCTTCTATATTATTTACTATGTTTTTTATTGCACAGTCTTTTTTGTTTCTACTTTTACAATACGCTTGGACAAATTGAAAATCTATAGAGCTATATATCTCCAATAAAGATCATGTTTGCGAAGAACTAGATTCTGAATTAGAATTTTCGCTCAAATTTTAAAATCATTAAATTCTATTACCAAGTATCTGGATATGGCAAATCAATCAGTTTACGTACAGTTTCATTTTACAAATAAAGGGAATAGGAATAAAATGGAAAGAAAAGTTTGAAAAAAGGTAAGAAAATAGAATAAAGCATTCCGATCTACAGTAAAAACTGCGCAATTTTAGAAATGATATTTGTTTTGTAAAAGTTTGTATAAATTATAAATTAAGAGTAAACATATACTTCCTCGAGCGTAGAAGTATTTTCAAACAATTTTTGGCCACATCGCTGTCAAACAAAATTGAAAACCAACGTTCACTACGTTGATTTTCAAGGCTGAAGTGAACCCAATTAATCTTAGTAAACTTAAATTACTACTTAAAATAAAACAGGTGATTTATTATTTTAAATTATGAAGTAGTTTTGTTTTTAGTCGATTGCATTCCAATTCAACTAGAACAAAAGTATATAAAAGTAAATTTAGGTTATTTAATTAATAAAAATTGGGATTAATTTCGTTTTAGAAAGTCATATATTAGGGCTCATCTGCATTCTTGAATGTAAGATGTTGTAGGATAGTAAATTTTCAAAGTCTTTCACAGTCTTCATCAACTGGTAAAAATGTGCAGTGTGAGCAAATGTGGTTGCTTTCTTATAGGGGATTCTTAAGATTCTCGCTTTCTTAATAAGGAACCTTAAGAACTATAAAAAAGATAAAAATGAATAGAAAACAACGAAAAATACATTATGTTGGAATGATATTATCTAAGTAATAACAATGTTGATATATTACGTACAGAATCCACGACGACATTCAGAAGGAAGGTGACGTCATAAACCAATTTTTATTAGGTTAGAAGAAAATATCAATAATTATTTAAACAAGCCAGCACCAAAACTTATTCAATAAGGAAAAACCGCACGTTTCTATTTGATTCTTAGCAACGGTGAAAATTTTCTAATTGGTAATGTAATGATATTTGGAAACCTTAAGAACCGTGGTGACAGACATTTTCGAGACATTAACATTAAATGAACTGCAATCATGTTGGCAGCCTCGATGCACCGCACTGCCCTTGTGACTCATTAATTGATAAATGACTTCGAAAACAGGTGGTTTCGAAGATTGAGTCCATGAAACTGGTCTGCAAGATCGCCAGACCTCAGCCCGATGGATTTTTTAATGGGATCACATCAAAAGCACCGTGTATTCTACCCCAGCGAACACCAGAGAAGAATTGGAAAATCGAGTTCGAGGTTTTGATGCATTAGGTTCGATTCAAATTTGAAATGCAACTGTCAATGGAGTCCAATCAAGAATTTTGATTTATTTATGAAGCAATGGAAAACGATTTGAACATTTTCTTTAGTAATCTATAACCATAACTATATGATTTTGTCAAGAACTAAACATGTGAAATATGTTGATAACTCGATTTCCAAATCACACATGGATTAATTTTTTTACCCTAGGTATGAAATCAACCAACCTAAGTAAACGTCAAAATTGGATCGCATTTGCAGCAAGAGCTCGAAAAACCTTTAATAATCGGAAAATGATACATTTTAGGTATAGGGAAACCCAATACCATTTAACGAGGATTTTAATTCCACATTCCATAATATAAAAATATTTGTTGGTAGGTCCATTTAAAAAAAAAACTTTTTGTGATTTAAAGTTTTCTGATTTCAAAATTCAATTTTATAAAGAACGTACGTAAGAATGTCCCCCCGGGTGTATTTCTGAAAAGTTCAATGTCTCAACTAAATGTTGGGATTTAAAAAAATCACTTTATGGAAGAATAAAGCACAAGAGGGTAGTTTAGAAAAGTTTGCGTCAATTCCAAAAAACTGTTGTAAAATAGTTCATAAAATAGTTTTTGATCATTTGACAATACTAGAGCAAAGAATTGTTCATTACTTTCCAAATTTAAAAATAAAAAAAATTGATTAGGTTCGAAATCCATTTGTGATAAACGACACGTCGGTATACGAATTAACTTTGAAAGAAAAGGACAGAAGTAATCTCGTTGTGTAATAACCGAGATTTCATTTCAAAACATTCAGAAGAATGTATTAATTCGTTATGGATCAATGTTAGATGCGATTATCCGACAATATCACAAAAATCTTTAAGTGTGTTCTTACAATTTTCCAGATCTTATATATGATGCGAATTTGAATTTTCGTTTTCGACCAACATAAAAACGAAAAAAAGATCCAAACTTTGAAATCTGGATCACTAAATGAGAGTAGCGTTATCAGCTTAAATTTCGAATTAAATTGTATTTGTAATTTATCATTAAATTATAAGAATGTGATATCAAAAATTATTTAAATAAAAATATGAGTGATCAAATTATGAGATCATGTTTGTTAAAATGAAAATTATTATAGTATGCTATTTTTACAAAATATAAATTTCTTTTTAATTTATTTTGTTGTTATTGTTAGTATGCCGGCAAATTTTTTAATTATTAAAAGTGTACCGTGATGAAAAAAGACGATAGAATCACTGTACTAGAGAGTTGAGAAGTCGAATTCTTCCTACCCTGATACGATTATTTCCAAACGACAATGGAACTGCAGATAATCGTATTTGATTTCAACAGGATGGCGCTCCTCCGCACTGTGCAGTAGTAGGTCGTACATTGCAGTATGTCGTTACCTTAACGAATTTCCACAGAAATGGATACCGATCCATTTCTGTGGAAATTCAACATGTCCATTCAACATGTCCACGACGACCGCGTCGTGGACATGTTGAATGGCCGACAAGATAGCCGGACCTCAATACAACAGACTTTTTTCTGTGGGGTTAAAATCTAAAATTTAAAAGAATAAATCTGCATACGTTTAAAATTGAAAGGAACGGATCAACGGAGGTATTCGGAAATTTCCTTACGAAATGTCCAAAGAGCTACCTACCAATGGTCAACATTTTGAGCATTTGTTCAAAATTTATTTTTTATATAATATTGATTTTTTGTAATAAGATTTATCAGAAAGTTAAAATTGAGTTCAAAAACAAAATAATTTACAGGGCCATGTATTTAAAACAACAACGTTAATAAGTGTAACTGAGGAAAATGAATGTCCAGGCAGTGTAGGAGTTGAAACCAAATAATGTTGATTATAAATATTTTTTGTTCGACAGAAAAGCGTTTCCATTCTTTTTGAAGGCAGCATATAACGCAAATGAGCCAGTGCGTAATATTGTATTGAAGTATATGATTAATTGATGGATAAGTTAAAGCAACCCCAGTCAATCTTCAGAATGTACAGAGAAACATACATATTCTAGTTCTCAAATAAACAGTGATGAACAATTTTGTTGTGCACCGTGAAGATAGATAATCAGTAGAAAGTAGGTAATCAAAACATTGGGAATCACATAAAATATTCAAGTCAACACGTCAAAAACCAGATGTCACAAACAAGTCAAGTGCACCGCGGGCGGGTTTGGGGAGACAAGTTCGTAGAAGCGCACGTTTTTTTTGTTGAGGGGTAACCGCAGAAAACAGTTTTAGAGATCAAGTTTGTAAAAACGCTCCGCCCTGGACGTTCAGATTGGTGGTTAGGATTTTAAGATTAACCAATAAATAGGTGTCTCACTGCCCAAATGCTATTTTCCCCCAAACTAAGTTTTCTGGAGGAAAAGGCATAAAAGATCTGAATTTCGATTTTTAACTCTGAATAGGAAGAATGGCTTCCAGTCGAAGAAGTTGTGTTAATCATAAACAACAACCTAAACGAATTCCTCTCATTTATGGTTTTATTTTATTATTTTGACGAAAAAGCGTTATTGTACTGTTGTAGTGTTATTGAGTCAGTGTAGTGTTACTCTAAAGTCACTATTTATTCATGTTCTCTCATGTAGATTTATTTTTTATTATGTGAATCATAGCCCTAATATGAAATAGGGTAACATAACTCAGACGATTTTCATATCTCAAAATTAGAGCTCTAATAAGCGAAAACTAATATTACACCAAAACACGTCTTGGGCTGTGTAGTCCAAATTTCTCACATTATACAATGTGAAAAATTATTCCATGCTGGTAAAATTAAAATTAAAAAATCAAAATAAGTGTTGGTAGGAAATTGGACCTTACAGCCTATGATAGGTCAAAAAATTATGGCGTATAAAGTTGATCTATTAAAAGTATTGCAATATCCCCCACTGATACGGATGATAATAATAAATACCTCTAACTGGCTTAATTAGAGCTACATCTCAAACAACAAAAATGGTGTTCGATCAAAAGTAATTCCTGAAGATCAACTATGAATTACAGATGTAATAACACTTAAAGCTATTAAAATTCCAGTTAAATTTAATCTAAAAACTGCTAAAAAACGTAAATCCTTAACGTATTTAACGTGATAAAATTATTTGTATTAATTAAAGGTATAAAAAATAAATAATCATTATTTATAGAGGTTGTTTATGAAAAAATAACTCATTTATTGATAAGATTGGTCCTCTTTTTGTAATTCGAATATAAAAATTATTTATTGTTGAACAAAAATTATTTTGAATAAAAGTAGACACTATAAATTTTACTTCACGATTTGCTTTCGGATAATCTGCGAAACTTCATCTTCCTGTTCTGACGTAATAGTTTAGGACAAAATCTAATAGTTAATAATCTAATAGTAATAGTTAATAATCGTAATAAATTATAGTTCGGCTGTCTTCTACTAATAATAAGTGACATTAGAAATTAATTTATTTAGTTTAATTGATTATTTTGCCCTAAAAATTAAAACAACGTTTCTGTAATTTCAATCCTTAGTATTTGTTGTCATCAGTATTTGTTTTTAACCAAGGCCTACTACGTTGAATAAGATCAAAAAATTATCTGGATACATTGCAAGAAGTGCGTAAATGTTTCGTAAATGAAATATCTCCCATTTAATGTTGGTGTAGAAATTGTAGAAGAATACGGTGTTTGAGTTAGATAAAGTTAGATAAAGTCACGCAGAAATAAATCGTCACATTTTGAAGACTAGACAAGTAGTGTTGACCATCTTTCCTAGGTTTTATGACGAAATTAAGGACAGATATAATTCCTCATCTGGAACACTACGTGCTCCACAATTTTGGTATCGGTGGTACAAAAACCTGGAAAGTTATTGATAATTTTTATATCTCTTCCATTACCAACATTTGGGCTAAGATAAGTTTGGTTAAATCGCAATATTTTGGTGCGAGGAATCAATTATTTGGTTTATATTTTACCACTTAAATACAAATATTTTTTCAGAACTGTGTAAAAATGTAAAACTGATACTGTTGTCACTATTTTAATCAAAACAGCGACGAAAAATCGAATTCCACACAATGCCTGAAATATGTGTAAAACATTCCAGAAATTCTTGTACAGCGGAATGCCTTATTTCCTGGTTAGCAGTTGATAAAAGCGCGCATTTATCGCGCATAAATCTATTTGTTGACTGATAAACTGCATCACTTAACACATTTCAAAACACCACAGTTTTAAAAGTATCGAAAAACTAAAAATATCCGCTGAAAGAGATACAGTTATTTATAGCACACTTATACTCGAATAAAGATTAAGCTTAGCCCGATAAATTTTTGGGCCAAATAGAAACTTTGTAACCACGGTGTTATGCAGTACATTATTTTTATTGTGAAACGTTTATATGTCATCATTACTCCGTTATCTAGAGCCAAAATAGAAAGAAGAACACAACACGCTGATAACACTCGAAAATAACTGTTATTGTTTTGAATAATATAGATGAATCTGACGTTATGCAGAAAATCTCTTCGGATTTTAGTTTTCAGTATTTTCGAGTAACCAAAAATCTACTTAATATTAAGGAAAACATTCTTTTCAACTTACCTTTCTTGCCTCT
The DNA here is from genome assembly GCA_033557515.1 of Diorygopyx duplodentatus. NCBI lineage: Eukaryota > Metazoa > Arthropoda > Insecta > Coleoptera > Scarabaeidae > Diorygopyx > Diorygopyx duplodentatus. The sequence continues at coordinate 2,805 of JAWQRJ010005725.1, read as the reverse complement.
TCTTTCTTCTCCTCTTGTCACCAAACTTCTTCTTCTACACACTGACCGACCAGGCGTCAGGAAAAGGAGGACTGACTGTTTGTCGATCAACGAGGGCTACGAAATTCGAACTGGGCAGAGCTCGGCGGATACGAACTGAACGCCACGGGCGGCACGAAGCGGAATGAGCGGGCGCCAGACCAAGAGTTGGGCAGCAGCGCGCCGTGGAAGAGGACGGTTGCGAAGAGACTCTCCTATTGATCACGGGAGCGGGTCAGAGGCGGGTGAGAGCGCGCGTCGCCCGATTTCGGGACGGGGATGCGGGCGGAAAGAGCGGCGGATCCGCCCGGGAGCACGTCCATGGGCGGCGTGCGTTTCGGCGAAGACGCGGAGCGAAGCGGAGCAGAGAAGGAAGGATGAGAAACGCCGCGGGAATGGAGACCACTGGTGAAGGATTGAAAAGGAGAGATGAGAAGCAGGAGGCGAAATTACACGGCGGCGGTGCGTACGAGGTGCGGTTGAAAATTATGAGGGGGCGGAGAGGAAGGGCAGGTGTGGAAGAAGAGCGGTAGCCGCTTCTGGTTTCGAATTGTTATTCGTGGTGTACAGGACGTGAAATAAGAAATGTGACTGGAAAGCTAAGCGGTTGTCAGAAGCAACGATTTTATGCATCTCTTTTCTAAAAATTTTATGAACAGTAAATATGTTTCGGGTTCAACTCTTTCAAAAGAAAATTCTCCATTCTTCTTGGAAATTCAGTCTCTTTCAAATGCTGGATTACAGAGAATGTATACTGATGAAACTTGTGTTCCCGTAAAATCCCTAGAATTGATCATTGAGATACTCCTGATTCCAATGCTACTTCTCTCGCAGATATTGTTCGATATGCGTCAAAATATACCAAAATTAAAAACATTTCGAAGTAACTAATAGAGTCCCTCGTATAAGAAAAAATTATAATTGTTTTCCAATCTACAATCGTCAATTTTGACCTAAAACTTTTGATTAAACGTTGTTGTAGGCTTTCGCGGCCGGTGTTCAATCTTCTTGGCTTTCTGCTTCTTGGTGTTCATCAGTTAGTTCTGAAGATGCGTTCCTTCTGACATGGTTATAACCTATATTTGACGTAATGACGTTAACTTTTTTACTTCAAAAATTTTGTTGTATTGCGCAGGTAGTTATTTCGTATCTAGTTTGTTGTTGCAGGATTTTTCATTTAATTTGATATCCATCATCCCCAACATTAATCTTTTCTTATTATTTTTCTCTATTTCCAAAATGTTTACCTCTTCGAAATCAAAAAATTGCCACGGAAAAATGTCAACTTCCAAAACAAAATATTGTACAAATAATTGTTTTTGCAAAATAAATAAATAATTACGTCTGAGGAAGCCGAAATGAATAAATACATAATATAATGGTGAATGATAACAAGATCAAGTTCGTGAAACAAATACGACAACAATATGGAACCGAAACTAGGAATTATATCTACAAAAACTACAAATTAAATAAAAACCTGGCAAAAAATGGAAGAAACTTCCTACTAACGTGCAAGAATGAAAATTTGGTACCAAACTGTGTAAAAATAACAAGTAAGAATTGTGTAATAATATCAAGCTTACCAGCACAACAAGAAATTCCAACATCTATTAGAGACTTTTTACGCAGGTATAACAAAAATAATGATATCTACTACAATAAAAAAAACATCAATAAACTCAACAATGAAATACAAAACAGTAACGAACACATAAATAACATACTGTACAAAACAGAATATGAAAACTACAATCATTTTTAAATAGAAACATACAATAAACAATTTCGTTCCATAAATATAAATATTGCTATAAAATTAAAAACTAAAAAAAACAACATCAATATAAAATTAACAAAAATTGGACAGTTAATTACACAGACCCTAGTACCAAATAATGTAACGGATAGCCTAAGTTTAGGACCAAAATTTAATTTTCCCACATCGAATAACATTAAAGCCATTTTCTACATAATAAAAAATATAGAAAATAATATAATTACCAAAACACAAGAAACAAAACAAAATATAAGAAACACTGTTGTAAAAAACTGCAAAAATTAAATATATTTTTGATATATCATAAACAAAACTTACACGAAAAGAACAAAACGAAGTTTAACAACAAAATCAAAAAAGAAATACAAGAGTTTATTAAAAAATAATCCAAACATAATAATAGCAAGTGCGGATAAAGGACAAAAAACAGTTATACTCAATAAAGAAGACTACAACACAAAAGCTACAGAACATTTAAATGATCAAACACTTACAAAAGAATATTTAGAAATCCTATGACAAGAATAGAAAAGAACTGCAACCAAATAATCGAAAAATGGTACAATCAACAAAAAAATAGTGAATGCAGAAAAATAAATTAATCTCAAAACATTATAAACCCCCACGTATCTACTTTTCACCAAAAATCCATAAAGTAAACATTCCATAGTAAGCTCAATAGAAGCACCTACGTATAAAATTTCTGTCAGAAATAGTAGCAAAAAGTATTAATAAAAAAACATTCCATAAAAAAATCTTGTAAATTCATTGATAATCAGAAAAATTTAAAAAATAATAACCATAAATTACTATCATTAGACATTACAGCACTTTATACCAACACGTCCTTGAAATTAATAGAAAGTGCAATTAATGACCAGTGGACAAAAATAAAAAAAAAATTTAATAAGATTCTTAGAAGCTGTAAAGATTTGCATAGAATCCGCTTATTTCAAATATGAAAACAATTTCTATAAGCAAATTTACGGATGTGCTGTGGACACACC
>JAWQRJ010005724.1:0-10049 GCA_033557515.1 Diorygopyx duplodentatus | reverse complement strand
AATTTCTTAGTTCTTTAGTGAATAAAAGAGCCATAGCTGTTAATCCAATAAGAGTGAGAGTCGGGTAATCACATACTTTGGGGGAGCAGTTTCGCTATTTGTGGTTATTTTACGTACCTGTCAACCCTTTTTATGGCGAAAACCGATTACCAAGATAAAGAATTGGACCCTGCAAGTCACACATCGTAATTTTGCCCAGTTATACGAAAAAAACATTTAACTTGTTTGTAGCATATTTTGACAACTAGTGACAGCGGGTACTTCAGAGGGCACTGCTACCAACTATGCTTTTAGAAAAATCACTATTAAACGTCAATAGTTGCTATAATTAATTATTTGTAATCGTTTGAATGAATGTTTATTCTAACTGATAGCTAACTTATTTTTTTCTCTTTGAAACATTTATTTATTTAAGTTGCAAGTAGCAGTCAACCTTACGGTGAATATTGGTTTTAATTATTGATATTTATTTTTCGCACAGTTGGTGCTATTGGGGAAGAATTTGAATTTGATTGTCACTGTTAAATTAACACTGATCTTATGAATTCGAGAATGATGAATGCATTTCGAAGATATTGAGCGCTAATTCCTAATACTACCTGTCAGTGCACAATATTCTTGGAAAATAAAACTGCCATTGTGACAGGAGGGGCTTCAGGTAAGATTTTAAAGGCAATGTTTCGTACTTAGTTCTTAATGATCTTACATCAGGAAATAGGAACAAACTGCCATGACTTTGTTATTTATAATAGTAAATATTTATTTGCCCAAAGTGGCACCGTTTAGAGATCGGGGGGTAGGTGAGAGAAAGTCGATTGTTTAACAAAAATACAATGAAAATATTTTTTGGGAGGCATTTAACGATGAGTCTTAGTAGAAAACGCATTCATATAATCGTGGAACACCAGTTAGATTAGCTGAACGTTAATTCTTATGATTATAACCAAACTTCAAGCTGCAATAATACTAATACTAGGCGATATTTTCCGCTGTGCAACGCTTAGAATTCCTTAGCTTTGGCGATTGTGGTCCTCTCGTTAATTTTGACGTTCGATCAACCACAATATACAATACATCCTGCAAGCTCATAATGTACATGGTTTTCGTATACATCCTGATCATATGGTTTTTATGAAGAAGTTCCTGGAACTGCCATGGTGAACTCTTTCGCCATTTTTAAAGGCCTAAATAATGGATCAAATATCTGGAGGATACCTTCGTCATTTGACTACTTTACTATGGAGGTAGAATAGAAAGGACGTTTATCATTCCTTGATGTCTTAGTATCCCGTTTGCCCAATGTTAAAGTAGATTGCGCTGTTTTTTTTTGCGCTTTCCACCCACACTGATCGATACCTAAGTTTATTAACACACGTACCCAGCGAATATTCCTTATGTCCAAGCGTATTGAAACATCAACTGGATAGATAATTCATTATGTAAATCAAATAACAATTTCAATGACAAGAAGGTAAGAACTGCGTTGTTTTAGCGCTTTCCTAAAAAATATTTACTTTTCAACAAGAAACGTTATGAAATGTTCTACACTAAATTTGACTATTTCTGAAATTTCTAAAAGTAGAGCATAAAATTACGTGTGTATAATTTTACTCCAACACAAATACAACCTATATTTTCCTCTTTCCTTGTAATGTTGGTAAGTTTAGATGTAATTACTGTAACTCCTAAAGCATGTCAATCGTCAATCGTAAACTATATTTACGCGTTTAAACGTTTTTGCGTTAAACAGGTGACTAGAAGGTAGTTACCAAAAGCATAAACCGCATCCGCCCGTGCTTCAAAACTGTCTGCTAAACATAACCCATTGCGTAATATTAGCGAGCTAATGAGTATTTTTAAAACCACAGTGGCATGTTGAAAATATTTCATATTTTTTGGAGTGTACTTGACGATTTTTTTTAGTATTGTAGTAGTATTTCATAAATCTTTGAAAGTAAGTAGTCTACTACACCTGCTTGTCCTCAAGGATACTTAATTATCTGGCACGAGCGTAAATTATCCCATAACTTATATTAAATTTGATACTATTAGTACTGTAGTACAAAGTTAGTACTGTTAGTACAGTAGTACATCATTTACTTATTATTTACGACCAGTGGCGAAGACGAAAAAAGAATACCCGAAAGAACAACTCCGCAGCGACGTACAGTGGGGAGGACGCTCATAAATCACCCCAAAATTCAATTTTATTAGATATTACGTAGTTCTAAAATATTCATCCATCCTGATAGCTACAACTTCATATTTTATTATGGTCTAACTTTATTTTTATTTGACTAATTGGTTTACTTGTTATAACGCTTCAAAGCTAAGTTTCTTGATTTACAAAGAAATTTTGCGTAGGATTGATAGACAAATTATCTTAAGTTTTGCTATGATTTTAGGTATTATTTTTTTATAGCTTAAAGATATGACTTTGTAGTCTTGAAACATGTCTTAAAAAAGTTTTACCTACCTGCAAATTTATAAATTTTTAGTTTTCAATTGGTGTGCGTGTTATGGACTATTCAACTTTAACCAACTAATAAATAAAAACTACCTGCAAGTTAAGCAGGAAACTAATTTCTTTGAGGGTACAAGCGATTTTGGATTGATAAAACCACTTCTTGCATAGTTAATTTTCTCCTTTCTGCGGTTAATATATTTTCTGAAATATATACGTGCAATATCATTCTCTCCTACGCAATATTTGTCATATTATGCATTAAATGTTGGCGTAAAAAATGTTCCATCTCTAAATCATCTTATATTTTCCGTATTGAAATAATGTTATCAAAATAAATTTTATAAGCGCACGTTCACGACATCGTCTGTGACATACAAGTCGCAAATATCCTCCTCAAAATACCGCCTTGACTAACGCCAGTAGCAATTTCAAAATACCGCAATAATTGTAAATATGAAATTAGTAAACGGCGGAGCATCTGTCAGTACGTATTCCCAAGGTGCATGTTTCGGATTAATCCCTTCAGATGTTTCAAATTCTAGTTGCTATTTTAACGAAACCACTAAGCGGTTCCTGGAAAACAAAATTAAATACGTCTTGTCTTTTTTTTGTATTAGAACGACTTATTATCTTGGCATACTATTCATATTCCGTTCTATTTTTATTACATACACGTTACGAGCGCTTAGAAACAATAGAAACGTACCTATTCTAAGCACGAAAATAGATCCGCACGAAATAAAACTCTGTGGCTAACATTAACAATATGTTTATTGAATTCAACGTCAAAATAAAATGTATAACATAAACTCGAGTATGTACATAATATGAAAATTAAGTATTATCACTATAGTATATTATGATTATTCGATGTCTTTTGCTGTTCTTCCTTTTCTAGCTTAATTATGTAACTATAAAACAGTTACATAAAGTGAACACTTACATAAGGGACGAGTACCTTCTGTTGAAGTACTCCTTACTGTGGTAAATGTGGAAACGAGAACTTAGTCTGATGTTTGTACATAGCTTGGTGTCGTGATGGGTATCGTATAAATACTTTGCCTTGCCAAGGTGACTTGTGTACGACCTTAGTGCCCTTTCTGCCCAAGTTTGTGGTCTCGGGATATCTCGAAAGAATCCTCTTTGTCTTTTGTCTAAATAGTCGATGACGTCATCGTAATAATTGTATCTATAGTCGTAGAGGTAGTTGTACTGGAAAAACTTTGGCCTAAAATACAACATAAGAATAAAAACCAACTTTTCGAGTAAGTATCGGACATTTTTACCTTATCCAGTGCTTAAATAGCAACAGTTTATCAGGGTCCAAATATTCGACGTCTGCTTCAGGTTTAGCTTCGTCAACTGGCTTTGTGTCGCCGCCAGCAGGTGCAGCTCCTGCAGCATCATCAGCAGCAGAAAACCAATCTCCACCTTCATCATCCATGATGGTGCTAGAAGAGCAGTTTTTCAATCAAGATTGGAATATTGGCTAAAAACTATTGAAAAATCGAATGCTTCATAAAGGATAATGTTAGTCTTTAGAAAACGTTGAAGTCATAGTAACAATAGATATTTTAAAATAGAACGATTTAGGTTAATTTTTTGTTTCTCTGTATTACTACGTAAGCGCCATTAATTCATGTCTTAAGAACTCAAAAATTGTATTTCTTTTGCAGTTTGGACACTTGTATTGAATCTATCATTTTGAATGTGTACCCTTAACTCACATTCATTTTAATTCCCAAAGAGAACCGATATGTTTCACTGCAGACTTTGTAACCTTACTTTTTTATCACCGGGAAGGCCAAAAGTTGTGCCAGAAGAAGGTGTTGAAGGTATATTTCAATACAGAATAGTCTAAATAAGTTAATCAGACGATTATCCCAGCAATCTGATTTTTCATATGGAAGTTGTCAAAGAACACAACAAAGCTCGATCGAAGACAACAAAAGGCGCTGTATAGCAATGATAACCAAGATGATGAAGAAGCGTATATGTTCGAGTTGGCATAAGAAGAAATCTATCTGACAGGAAGAATATGAATCAATCGTTGAACGGTGGTATAAGAGGTAAACTATTGCTCACCAATACTAAGAGGAGATCTGAAATACAGACTGGGTAAGAATGTTGAGAAAACAATTGTGTACTGCATGCATAATTGGAAAAATACATAAGGAAGGTTCCAGAGAAATCTAAATTTTTAGAGCCCAGTCTGATCTATGGGTCCAAATGGAAACAACCTCCATAGATGACACCAAGTTTATTTCCATAAAAGAAGAGTTCATAGAATCCACAGATCCTTTAAACTACTGGTGCTCATTGTTAGTTAAAAATACAGACACCCAAACAAATTGGAATGGTGGAGTGTTTGAATACAGCAATTTAAAATTAAGACAATGTTTGATAGACTGCAATAACTCAAGCTGTAGATGGTTGTAGTAACAAACGTGTGTTTAATAAACAAATGGAAGAAAATTGAATAAAAGGGGGGAAGAAAGCTGTGACGTTTGAGGAGTGGATAAGTTGACGGACAGACTGCGAAATTCTACAAGAGTGTTGGAAGGTAATCAGGAAGGCAAAGGCCGACTATCACAAGGCAAGAGGATATACTAGTATGAAAGAAACAGGATATGATATGTTATGGGATATGTGAGAGGGATATGATATGTTGAAGGAAACAGTGGCAAGAGGTAAGGATATTCAGAAACTAGAGAGAAGAACAAAGATTGAAGAGGGGAACTGCAACCAGAAGTATGCGGAGTTAATAACAGAAAGAGTGCCAGCGTATTTAAGAAAGGACTGAACAGGGGGACAAGAAACGATAGTGGTGAGATTTAGATGTGAAAATGAGGGGAGGGGTACTGGGTGGAAGACGAAGAGAGGAAGAGATGTCGACTGTGCGGGGAGATGGGAGACGATGAAAAATATATTAAGCGAGTGTGACGAACTGAGGGAGGATGGGCGGAATCGGCGGGAAGTGCTGAATGAGAATGGAGGGGGTAGGAAGGGGATGAAGGAGATGATGAGGAGAAGAAAGCTGCGGGCGCGAAAGAGAATAGATAGAAGGAATGAAACGTAGATGTGTAATTAATTTTATAAAACCAAATAAAACTTTTATATTATACACTAATGAAAACTTTTATCATGTGCTCTTGAAATATGAACATTGCTGATTTCGATTTTCCCTCAATTTATCGAAGCCTCTTCCAAATTTTGTTAGTAGGCTCAGTCCAAATATATTTTCGCAGTATTTTTAATAAACATTTTTGCGCTCAAATTAACCAACATTTTATAAAATAAATTTCGTAATTCCTGAATACTTTTTTAAAAAGGTACCTACTTTTTAGGTTTCCAAACAGTATAGTAAATAGTATAAAAAGCGTCACTACTAAAAAACAAATAAAAGTATATAGAAGTTTACATTTAACAAATCCAATTAGAAAACAATTATAATAAAAACTATTTTTTTCAACATAATTATAATGAAGGACTAAAAGTAAACCTATAAATATAATTTATTTGCATTCTAATATGAATAATGCGACAGCATGTACATATTTTACGTGAATTTAGAGGGAGACTTATTTTGGCATCCCACACTTTAGCACCTGCCGTCTGTTAATTATCAATGAAATGCATGGGTAAGAATTCCTTTTGGTGGCAGTGCAATTCGCGAAATCGATATCTCCTTTTACAAGAAAGTGCGAAGGTTGTGCTTCTACATATACAACACCTAATAAATGCAAATGTAAGTGATGCAAATTAATGTCTTCAGACAATTTGCCAAATTCGTGAATCAGGAAGCAAATACTTAACGTTTCGCATCGCTGAAATTTTGGCAATAACCTCAAGAAACCCAGCACACACATAAAAAAATAGCCAGGTGGACCTGAGAAGGTATGTATAGAGAACTTTATGTAACTATCCAGCTGTAAATTATGATAATGAAAACTTCAAAACAAAAACAATTGGGAAAATTTAATTCAAATAAACTTCAAACCACTTCCTAAGAAACACAAATTATAGAAAAAAAAACTACAAAATGTAATCAAATGAAGTTTAGAAGTTACACAACTCATCTAAATAGAAGAAGGAAATACATTACGACCAGAGGAAGTCCTATGTAAACTAGACCACTAGGTGCACTCGCGTATTATTTTTAACACTCACTTTTAGTACGAGGTATCACCTACGGAACGAAGACCTTTACAGAGCTTGATGATCTCACTCCTGTACTGTTTTAAACTGATCCTCCCCCCCTACCCTGTACTTTGCCAATCGCGAAGGTGCTTTGTTGTTATAACCAAGCAACACTCTGTCTTAACCTTTCTGACCCCGCATCTAAGTGACACACATAAAGACAAACACATTTCACGTTTTGTTTTCGGGCATTAGAAAGAATATTATCTTTCGGAATAAAGAATGGAGGTGATATTGATGAAAGTTTATCATTTAACACAAATGTCGAGTACGCCTTAATGCCAGTGCAGTAATTTAAACTTTCTTGCACACTGACTGTGCCGTTGTTGTTGGCAGGTATATGTTATTTGTGTCTGTAGCTCACCAACATAAATAGTGCCTAGACCGGTGAGGAAAGGTATACCTTGCAAAATATATATATTTAAACGAAAAATTTCGTTGTTAAATCCCCTATCTTTGTCTTTTGGTGTCTCTTCCTAAGGCTCTTATCACTCCTATATGGTATAAAGTTCTTTATATGTATAATAAGTTCCTTATAATAATGTGGGGAATCATAAATTTAACTGTCTTCACGATATCCCAATCTTTCTTGCTTTTAATATTCAGATCAGAGCTTTTTTTGGTTTGGAAAATTGAAGTCTGTTCCTAATTGGTTTTTGTGTGTAACTTCAGGTCACCTTTAATTTAAAAAAACATATTCCCCTAATATTTCTGAACAAAAAGGTATTTTCGAAATGTCGCCAAAATTAACAGCTTTCATATTTTCTATTGCCAGGTTTAAATACTGGGTCTCAGAAATATTCGGTTTGCACAATGGTGAGTACACCTGATTTACACAGTTCTCCATAGATATTTTTCTATTGCTTAATGGAAGAACTCTATTGGTTAGTGTGTACGTCATCGGACGTTTCTACTGATCTGCGCTAATCCGTGCTGCATATTTGGAAAGGACCCAATGTTACCACGCAATGCCAATTAATCAGCGAAAACATGTTGTTAGCGTATGTGCTTGAAAGTATGAAATGTATTGTTAATGTAATAATTTAATAAATAATATTGATAATAGTATATTAAAATACATTTTGCAGAAGTAAACTTATTCTAGCACAAGCCAGAATTTCGCTGCGAAATGGCACTTGGCCGAACGGACGGGTGCTTGAATAGTCTTCTGCAACGAGTTTTTATACTATTTTCTCTATTTCGGCTTCCAATTACATTATTTTGTTACTTATAATTGACAATTTCTGTTCATGGATATTTTAATGAAATTGATAAGTTGGTAGTACTGTTAGGGCGTCTTTGTCATCCATGTTTCCTAGAGTAGATAAGAGCTGCGTTGCAGATAATACTTGCAACGCTCGTCCAGTCCAACAGTAAGAAAATAGATGCAAAAGGTGTGCTAGAAGATTTTATGTTTTTAAACTGTTCAACACTGGGGATGCTAATAACGGGAATTAATAGTTTTAACAAATATCATGAGGTTAAACTTTGTGGAGGCAAAAAACACGAAATTTACGGACCTTTTTCAGTTTCGTGCTTATAACTCGAAAACTATGCAAGTTTTGTGTAATATATCCTGACAAAAAAAGACCATTAAATTCTCTACAAATTTCAGTCGCGGAACTTTTTCTAAACCCATTACTAAACGCACTACAGCTCACTGAAAATGACACTTTTTTCACACAATGCTGTTGCTGCAACTACGACTTCAGTAGAAGTGTGCATTCTAGGTCGACGAACTCTTTTTTTTTTCTTAGCGCTTTTTGTTCTAATCTGTTCTCCCTCAGATGGATACCCATCGCACAGAACAGCGACCTGTGATCCTAAATTTTTCCGAAAGTAAGAAACATTACTTTTGGCAAAAGATTTGAAGGAAACATTTCGAGGCCAAGTTACTTTGTGAAGAAGGCACCCTCGGTCAACAACAAAAAACCTATCCTTTCCAATCAGCTCTAGGTTGTTTAATGTTTAGTGAATGCACTGTAGAACGAGGATTTTGTGCCTTCTCTCCTCCCTTTTTCGGAGAACAGAGATTGGATAGTCTTCATCCCTCTGCTTAATTAAACAAACCCTTTGGAAGAGAGTCAATGGATGAACAGAAGTAACTTTAACGTTTTCCTTAAACTGCTGATAACAGAAGCCAAAGTTACTACCTTATCTTTTTTCTTGAATTTCACAATCTCGAAATTATCTCCAACAATACTTTTGACCCCTGCCTATCCTATCTCTCCAGCCAAATAGTAGTTAACGCCTGGATGTCCGTTCGATTCTATGTCTGTTGTTGAGGGGATGATTTCATTATTAATGGGAGCAAGTACAGTAGAACCTCGATTATCCGAGCTAATTGGGACCGCTCGTACCTCGGATATCGGTAATCTCGGTTAATAGAAATTGTGTATAAAAACTCGCCGTGCTCGCGAATTTAACATCTCTTAGAATAAAAAACAATAGAACGTTTTTTAAATGGTAAAAATAAACAGTTCAACAAATTTAAAAAGAAAATCAACTTACTAGTAGTAAATTTTAAAAAGCAAATTGAAATTTTTTTAACTATACTAACATAAGTTAAATATTGAAAGATGCATTTTCGAAAATAAAACAAATCTCAAGAAAATATTTTTTTAAAAATTTAATTACATTAATTTGTTAAATTTACATTATTTTTTAAAAAAGTCTGTTACCTTTCGTTGCAAAAGTCCAGATTTTCTATCAGTGGCTGCCCGATTACGCGAATTTTTGAGCAACAAAAGATCTATCGGCGTAACAACGCTTCTTTGCTCCAAATATTTTAGGGCAGTTGTTAGTGCTTGAACACCTTCAGTATGACTTATAGTCCTTGAATCCTCAAAGTCCTGGTCCTCATTGCCAGCATCATTAATGTCCGATGAGGAATTAACGGCTGGTATAGTTTCTTCATCATTAAGGATTTGAAAACTTGGATGTTTGTTTTCAACGTCCATCCATTCGGAAATGTCCTCTTCCAAAACTTCTTCACACCCTTCAATGCCATTGATAATCTCCAAAAGTTCTCCGTCTGTCGGTGGGTTTTCCATCTGCTGGAATTTATCCTCTCTCCTCTTTTGAATAATTATTTTGTGGAATGATTTTCGGATCGTAGCTGCATTTACTAATTGCCATGCCTGCAATCATGTAGATTATGTTTTTCACAGTTAATTTTTTCAGAACTTCATTTAGATTTTCTTCGCATTCAAGAATATGAGTGATAAGTTTCTTTTTGTAATGCCTCCTCATTGCTTCAATCCAAGGGGTGATTGATGCCCTGGGCGCGTTATTGCTTGAACCAAAGATAGACTGCTTCATCAAGTTTTTTAGTTTTGCCTTTTTTAATGTCGACCGTACTTCTAAGGCCTTTGACGAATCC
>JAWQRJ010005723.1:0-10050 GCA_033557515.1 Diorygopyx duplodentatus | reverse complement strand
TGACTAATTGATTACCTATTGTATTGTTTGACTTGAATGCTGATGTAATTTGATATTTGCCGAGCAATTTTTGTAGATTGTGTGAAATATGGCCTTGATATGTGAAGGTACGATATTGTATATTTGAACTGCTTTCATTATTGTATTGTTGATCAATTAAATTAGTATTGTTAAACTGCATATGTTTGTGTTGTATTTTTAATATCCTGTTGTTGATTGTTTTAAGGGGGAAACCGTTATATTGAGCTATCTGTTTTATGATATCAATTTTTTTTTGTGTACCGTTTTGATCTGTTAAATTATTGAATAGTCTATGGATGTAAGCATTAAAAGCCGCAAACTTGTGACTTAGATGATGGTGTGAATTGTATGTTGGTTTCCTGAAAATTTCTAAATTGATCTTGTTATGATTTTTTGTTAATGTGAGGTCGAGGAAATTTACAGTATTAAGTTCATTTTGAAATTCTATTTTAAACCTTATTTTGTGATGTATTTTGTTAACTGTGTCAAAAAATTTGTAAATTGCTGGTATATTGGTATTTTTCCAAATAACTATAATGTCATTTACATATCTTTTCCACAACAGTATATTGCCTTGGTTGATATTAACGTCATTGATGATCTTATGTTTAATGTGACCCATGAATATGTCGGCTAATATGCCACTTAGTGGTGATCCCATAGGAATGATATCTTCCATTGTATAATATTGGTCATTAAAAGAGCAGAAATTTTGTTCTGTACATAATTGGAGTTGAAGATTGATGTTTTCTATTGTTTCAGTATCTTCAAAATAATCTGATGTAATTTGTTTAGCTAAAATGAGAGTTTCTTTAATTGGGATGTTGGTATAAAGACTTTTGGCATCTAATGAGAATATGGTGTAATTATCTGGTACTTGTAATGTCTTTATGATGTCTGTGAGTTCTGTATTATTTTTGATGGTGTGTTTAGCATTAAATTGTATAGTATTTTTAATCAATCTGTTCAGAGTTTTTGCTATTATGTGTGTTGGTGAATTAATGGCGTCTAAAAGAAGTCTCATGGGTGTATATTGTTTGTGTAGTTTGGGCAAACCATGTAATCTAGGGATTTTATAATTCATGGGCGTAATGTTGCGCAATTTAATGCCTAATTGAGATGAATGGGATTTCTAGATAAAATTTTAAAATTATTTTCTGTCATGAAATTATTCATTTTTTTGTATGTAGTCATTATGGTTCATAAGAACTAGGCCTGCGTTTTTATCTGCTTTCATAATTGTAATATTATTGCCTTAATTTTCTTTTTTAAGTTTTTCAGAACGTTCAGCTCACTGTTTTGTTTTCGGCGTGTGTGACTATGTATGGCTTTTGTTTCTTGTGCCCTTTCGTGGTGTTTCAGTAATTGGATGATGTTTCCTCTGATATTATCCTCTTCCGGGTGGTTGTTGTTGGCTGCTTCAGCTTCTACTGTCATTAGTGTAAGGTTTGGGATGGCATATTTATGACCTTTGTTGAGAAGTGTAAACCTCCTCTTGTTGTGTGAACGTCAATGTGGAGAGATTGGTGACGCTGGGATGAAAATCATGGTATTTTTTATGGTTATATGTTTTTTCCTTTTTTGTATCAGTCTTCATCTTTCCTAGTTCTTCACGTTTTTGTCTTTAGTATTTTTTGAGATAGCTTCAAATGTTGTATTTGTTGGTGTGTTGTTTGTATGATATCCATTAATTGTATGTAATGAAGTCTCTGTGCAAGGACTTTATAACTGTGATATAATACAATGTTATTATTGTTTAATTTCTGTAATGATTATGTATTTGATCTTTCATATGTCTCTGTATCGTGTTCTTGACTAATTCTGTTCGTATCTGTTTTGGTATTTTGAATCTGGAAAATTTAGGAGTTAGCTGTTCCTTTAAGCATTTTTTTATGAAGTAAATGTGAAGCATATTCTTTTGCATTCACATTGTATGATCTGTGATTGTTGTACCTTAAGGTACAACATTTTAACACATTATGTACAATTTTTGCATGACTTCAGACTTATTTTCTGTATAAATGTATAAGAGTAATAATAAATGTTTTTTAAATACAATAACCTACAATATCACGGTTCGTATATGATTATTAATCTATAATTAATATAAATATAAAATAAAGAGATTAAATTTATAGGGAAGGCAAAGATATACATTTCCCTTTTCTTGTGTTGGGATTGTATTGCTTATTGTTTAATTTTAAAGGAGTGTATGTGTCACATTCTAAACTTGTTCGATGTAAGATTGATGTATTTGCTTTTTTATGAAAATTTTTCTTAATGATGTGAAATGGTTTATGTTCCTCTTCCACCCTCTTTTCTGGGCAGATACAATCTTTCACGAACACAGAGTGAGTCTAACTGTCAAATAGACTAAAATTGAGTTGGTTGTTTCAAAGCACTCTAAATTTGGAATTATTAATCACTACTTTACGGATACATTTTCTTTAAACTGATTTACCCCAATAACAAAGCATTTTAGATGTAGGATATTCTACAGAAAGTTAATATCATTTGTTTTGAAGAATTCAAAAATGTATAGAAATAATAAGGTTTTCATTTAAAGAAAAATGACTTTTGCTAATTTTTTTAACGTCGAATTTAAATAAATATTTTGAACAGCCTGTAAAATATTTAAAAAAATTCAACAAACTTTCCAATAAAGGTTTGCCATCTCTTTAACGTGGCCAAATAACAAAAAAATATTGGTAAGAATGTTTTTTAACTTACAGTAATTCCATCAGCCGCATGTCTTCTAAGATTTAACTTCGCTGAAGTGGACACTTCCCTTGTACCACTCTAATCACGTAGAATTACCGTCAAAATTGAATTGAACAGTAATTAAGAAAACTTGGTACAAATTATAATGATCCTTTTTAGAGGAATATTTCATTCCACTACTTTCCCAAAATCGTGAATATCCCCCATTGAGTTTAGCGCCCGGTGACTATACGTTCTTTCTTTAACGAAAGGGATGCAAAACAAAGAGATGAAATCGTTTCTATTCAAAATGTATTATCTGCTATTTTGAAAATTCCTGAAAATGAAAATTCATTCCACACTTAACATAAAGATATCTTATAGAATTATGTATCAGTCATTAGTTATCAGTATTGGCGTTTTCCAAAAACGGTTGCGATATTATGAACAATGACATTTGTTTCTGAACACTTCTTTAACCATTACTCGTGTTATGGTTAATATTGCATTCCGTGGTGCGCACAAACCAAAGCTATAAATAAGCACATGCACAGAGCTCTCTCTTTCTCTCTCTCTCTCTCTCTCTCTCTCTCCTAAGCCTATATGCACTACTAAGAAAGTGTTCATAAAAACGCGACCGAACGTGTAGGTGTAAATCACCTAATAAATTATGTGAGGTAATTTTTAGTTTGGTGAGAGCGGTAGATTCCAGTCCGGTCGCGGAGTTAGGCTGGGGAGGGACGAGGGAGGGAGCGGCGCGCGCGGAGGGAGGAGGAGTGCGTGGCACACAGCTTCGTGCCTCCAGGTCCTGGCTTCGGTTTACGATAGACTTCGTGGAACCACGCCGCGGGGGAGCTCCGGACCCCATAACAACAATTAGTCAAGCCACATATAACTCTACATTGACAGGTCGAGATGTCAACTGCCAACTATTGACTTTTACGATTTCCTAGGACCGTTTTCGAGCCGAGCGGGTTTTTAGTGAGGTTTTCCGCGCGTGAATACGAGGGCGCATAAAGCAACGCGACCGTCTCACACGTTTGCATATTTCATACTAATCGCCGTACCGGTACTAATTTGTTTAAAATCTGTTCACGCATTCCATATACGGAATCGGCGTGAACAATGTCGCACGGTTATATGCAAGAATATTTTATACTCGGTTATGTACGATATGGTTTTGGACGATCGATCTTATATCTATGTATACATTTGTCCATTAATACAAACTGTGAGGATTGCTATAATAACAAATCGACAAAGACGACAACCAGCTAATATGTTTATTGCTGTTTATAATCAAAAGGTTGTCATGTTCCGTTAAAATTCTCCAGGCAAGTGAACTTAATAAAGTACCTGATAGACAGATGAGCTATAGCTCGGTCTCATCAGGTATCACCGAGCGCAGCTCGGTTTAAAAAAAGAAAACATTTTTAGTCCCTTTTCATAGCTCTCATTTTCTGTCCTTTGACATCATCAGAAATTCTAAAAAATATATTTATTCGTTTTATGAATTTGCCAATTTAATTCTTCAGGCATTCAAGAAGGATAATGTCGTTGCAATTATTGCAAAAAATTAAGTGGTACGAAGACAGTGATTAAGGAAAATCTTACGTGACTGAGAGCATAAACTGTGAAACATTTTTTTCTTCTTGCATTCCCAAAATTTAAATAATATAATAATAATAATAATATTCGTTTATTGGGTATTTTTTAAATATTTTGAAAATTTCAATATTACTATGAACTTTAATAAATGTTTTACACATTTCATATAATTAATAGTACAGCACATTTACATTATCTGTCATACTTGAATGAATTTTGGGTTACAAATTATTATAATGTTACATCCCATTAAATAAATTCTTGACGTCTGTTAACTAGACTTTTCGGAGGGTATTCGGGAATAAAGAATCAGACCTTTCTTTATATAATGATACAAATACTCCGCCACGCAGCAAAACAAAAAAGATCTCAAAGGTCTGGTTGCAATTTTCTTTCCTGAGGTAATCGATGTTGAAAGCATACTAAGTGCTTCCTATTTGAAAACTCCACATCCAAATTTCAGTACGAAAATCAATTTTATTTATGATAATTTGAAATGTACTCGTAATTGTCAGTTCCAAAAACATTAAATGTTTGGAAAGAAGATATGCATGAACTTTTAGCTGAAAATGAAATGAAACAGATCATAAAATAGGTATATCATGGAGTATTCTGTAGAAAGCGAAACCATTAATGAAAATCCCAAACATGTTGATTTAATATAATCTTATATAATATAATTTAATTAATAATCTTATATAATATGATTTAATATAATTTGACTACGAACTATGCTAACGTTTGAATATTCAAATCGTGATTGATTGTATTGTACATCGAAGAAGTTTAATTAGATGATAATACATTTAAAGTTACTTAAAATAAAATTAGATTATTTCTAAGACATCCTTGCCTTGCTGACGGCTAGGTTTGCAGTATTAAACGGAATGCCGGTCGCACATGTTTTATATGAAAGTGCGTAGCAACATGCGCGCGAATAATTTTGATTTTGAAGTTAAAGTTAGAGTTTAAAAATTACATTGTTATATTGTAAGAATTAAGATTATAACAGTTATATGATTTTGCATATTTATAGATAAAAACTTATATCGATTATTAAATTAAAGAATTATATTATAGTAATTAAATTAATACAAATTTAATTACAGTAATTTTAGAAAGTTAATGTTTGTAATATAATAAAATAGCAAGTTATAAATTATTAAATTATAGAGTTAATGAGCAACTTCAATCATTAATTAGTAAAAATGAAAAGAATGTAAACAAAAAGAAAAGGACGAAATTGAGTAAAAAATAATGAAAATAAATATTTAGAAAAATTGGGAAATTGATTAATTAATAATAAGTACGTGAATAAAAGGAAACAGTATAAAGTTTAATGTAAAGTAAAAAATATAATTTTATAAATATTTATTTTTTTCTTATTAAAAGGTGTCTGAGAGAATGGTAAATACGTGGAATATTGTTTTCCAATTGATCATTAAGTAGTAAGGTTTGTGGGTGGTTTTTTCTAAAGGAATCTATTCATAGCTTTCGAATAATTCCATTAAGTAGCTTTTATTCAGTTGATGAATGATTTTGATGTTATCAAATGTGAATTTATAATTGTTAAAATTTACCGAAGTTTGAATTATTCCTTGTGAGGTGTTCTTTGACTCTAATTTCGATTTTTCTGCCGGTCTCTCCTATGTATGTAGCATTTTAAGTTTGAAACGTAAGTGTGTATACACCATTTTTTTCTAGTAATTTAGTAGGTGGTTTACTATTGTTAAGTATGTTTTTTAGATTTTGGTTTGTTTTAAGGGCAAGTGAAAAGTTCAATTTATTAGGAATGTTTTTAATTTTGTTACTGATTTTGCCTTGGTAAATGATGGCTCTATAGATTGGTTTCGGTTTATCTTCTATATGTAGAAGTGTTGTATGGCTATTATGTCTAACATTATATTTTTGAAATATATTATTAAAATAGTGGATATCGTAATCATTGTTAGTAGCAATTTATTGTATAATTTTTCACTCTCTTTTCATGTTATAAAAAGAGGAGTATTTTTTAGTCTGTATATATAAGAAATGACACTTGATTTTTTAATTTTTGCGTCTTGAAGTGAATTAAATGGGGTACTAGCTTTGGTTTGTGTAGGTTTCCTATAGATGTTACAATTAATTGTATGAGGGGATGTTATTAAAGTGATATCTAAAAAAAATAAGGTGTGATTATTTTCTAATTCTATGGTGAATTTTATTTTAGGGTGTAATGTATTTATAAAATTATGAAGTTGATTTATAATGTTTATATTTGTAGTGTCAGTTATGACTAGAATATCCTCTGTTCCATGTACATATCTGTTCCATAATATAATTTTGTTAATGAATTCGAAATTGCTGTTGTGTATAATTTCTTCTAAATGGTTCATGAGAATGTTACTCATAAGTCCGCTAAGTGAGTGAGGGAGCCCATAAGTAAACCTTCCATCATTTTGTAATATTTATTGTTAAATGTAAAGTGATTTTGGTTAATGCAAGCAGTTAAAAGTTTTATTAAGTTATTAGCATCTGTGTTATTGTTTAAGTGATTATTAATGATTTATTTAGCTATGAAAATTGTTACTTTAATAGGTATATTATATTTCTCTTTTTTCATTTTCTTGTATAAATTGTTCTGTTTCTTTAATGTAATCTATGTTATTCATTAGGATTATACCAGCGTTTTTATCACCTGGTGTAACTATGATGTTTACTTCTTTTATCTTTTTTTGTAGGTTTCGTAGTGTGATGTTTTCTGGATCTTCATGTATTCTTGATTTTTTACTGTAGGTTTTCTTCTTTTCTAATGGTTGTAATAGTTTGTTTCTTGATTTCTTCTTCTTCTTCTGGATGGTTTTTGATGGCTACTAAAATTTCTATTGCCAATTTTGGAATGTTGGTTTCGTTGCACAGAGCATATTTATGTCCCTTTTTGAAGAAGCGTTTCTTCTGATTTAGTTAGTTGGAAGATTAGTAAAACGGGCGTGAAATTTGTGTGAATTGTCAAATATTGTATTTGGGATTTGTTTTGATTTTAATAATTCTATTTTCTTTTTGTGTTTGTTAGTTATTTTATGAAGTGTAATTTTATTGAGGAATTTGGCTTTTGAAGTGTATTCGCCAAGCGTCAGAAAGTGGAATTTTATGTTTAAATCTCAATAAAGGTTGTATAATGTTGTGTTGTAATTATTAACTTTTGTGTATTGTTTTCTAATTTCTGTTTTCATAAATGGTTATTTTAATTGGAATACTTTATTTCTATTGATTTGTTTAGGAAATTTAAAATTAGCAAAAGTAGGAATTAACTTGTTTTGATAAATTTGTTCGTTAACAGTGATTTATGTAGTTTAAGGTGCCTACGAATAAAAGTGTTAAAAATCTAAATTTAGTTTCTAAACGTACTGATTAGTAAAAATCATTAATCTCTTTCTTGGAATTTTCTGAAAATTTTTGACACATTACCCATAGGTGCAACTGTAAGGGTGAATGATATATTAAGCATACTCTCAACAAGCAAACCGTTATTAATCACCTCATACTTAAGCCCATAAACATCCAATTAATCAGAACGTACAATCGTGTGTGTAATATTCTCCACAGAAAATTCCCGTTTCACTTAATTACAGACTGCACAATACCAGCTTGTCCAGGCTGTTACCACAACGCCGCTTAGTAGATAAGTTAACGGCGGTCCGGAATTATTATCTTGTCCGTTGCGAAATTAATTAAGTGATTACTAAACATTAGTCGCCAACGTTTGGGTAAAGTGGCGGACAGCGCTCGCCAGAGTGCGGCACCAACACATATTTGACGTTCTAATGAGCACAATCAATACGCGCACGAATTTTTACCAGCGCTGCGGTACCGGACCATAATTTATCGCTCATGCACGGCAAGGTTAATCCGTTAATTATGTGGTGGTTTTGTTCTGTAGGCGCTGGATTTTTGTGTCACTGCACGCGGGTAATTAGATGGATTTTTTAAAGGAGATCGGTTGCCGATAGTTGCAGTTGGACTTGTTAACCAGGCGGATAAGTGTTGAGGTCGATAAGATCGAATTAAGAAAGGTGTAAACGTAATTATCTGTTTGTAAGTATCGATTTGTTTTAAATTTCAATTTCTTAAGATGGATCTTACAAAGCTATCATGAATTATTAAAGCTGCTCATTATATTTATTAATGGGGTGCCTCATCTTCTTTCATAACTAGTAATTAAGGGAAATTAAGGGACTTCTTGTCTTTAGTGGAAGAAATAAAATTTCAAACATTCATCGGTATAAATTCAAAAACTCAAAATTCCTTCGCCATGGTGTACCGAAAACGCCATCGGCCGCGATACGAACAAATTGCGACAGAAGCCAGTCGAACCGTTATCCGATAAAATCCGAAAATTCCAGTTATACACGTCGCGCGGCCGGTCAACGTTCGTTTCAGGAAATTGACCGTCGCGGCTCTCGGTCCTTTATATGGTAAACAGAAATGGATCGGCCGGTCGGAAATACCCGGAAAAAATTAATTGGAACCGATTACCAGCCGTCTCCACACCAACGCGGCGATATTTCATTTTCGAGGCGAACTGCAAGCATTAACCGGAGCCTAAACGGGTCGGGCGCGGGAAGAATTTCGAATCCCTCCGCGGCCTTCGCGAATCCTTCGCGTCCGCGAGCAAAGAAAAGCCTAATTTAATTCGACCGTAATGTAACGACTTAATAACACCGATCGGTAATGGAGAAATTTACATAGAAAATTACATATCTGTTAATTTATTGCCTTGCTACTGTGCGCAGAACGTTGCCAATTACATCTGTAACTGCTACTTTCAGCAGACCGTAAGACACGTTCGCATTTGACTTCGTAGTAAAATTGCCCACGTGAATTTTATTCGATGTGACTGACGCAGTTCTCGTAATGAGCCTGCTTTTTTTATTCAGCCAATATCATTTGATGCTCATAAATCAGTAGGAACCAAGAACACAGAGTGGAGTTATTACTGAAAAATTAAACGAGGAACATCTCCTAAGCCTTCTAGATTACTTAATTCTTTTTAATTACAGAACTAGCTAATCAGCATGCAAATAAACAGCAATTTCGATGTAAGCCTAGAATAGAGGCCACACTGCTGCGGGTCATCATTAAATTCACCGCTAGATCGCCATGCGTTCGGTAGAGGATAATTAGCTGATAAATCTAACGAAATCGGGGCATTTCGAACATATTGAGAAGACAGCGAAATTATTGGGTTACTTGATTAGCCCAATAATAAGTTTCTGTTTTAATATTGGAGGTGATTTAAAACGCACCGACAGCCTGTGAAATCGTTTAATGTATGAATATATAACGGCGTATTTAAACGGTAATTTTCGTTGTTTTCGATTTTCACCATCTTGCTAATCTGGGGCAATGCAGCAAATAAGATAGAGGCGAGTAGTAATTATAAAAATATAAAACACTTATTAACTCTACTTCTTCATTTTCATTTTTGTACATCACTTAACAATTATAAATTTTTGAAAGCATAACCATTTGACTACATCGAGAACTAAGGGATCGTTTCCATTTTTTCACTATTGATGAAATAATTACCAAAATTCGCCTGGAAAGCTCCAACCTTAAAAAACTGGACTTTTCTAAGAAACAAAAGAAGCTTATAAACCTTAGAAATGATACAAAAATTTAATAATCTCGCTAATATTATCTTTAACAATGAAGAGATTGAACTGCTTGATAAGGGACATA
>JAWQRJ010005722.1:0-10053 GCA_033557515.1 Diorygopyx duplodentatus | reverse complement strand
ATATATATGTATATATATATATATGTATATATATATATATATATATATATATAAAACTTCGGTGACTGTTCAAATGAGAAGTAACAGCGTCCTCTGTCGGAGCGTCGCAGCCTTCAGCGCAGCGTTCTAGTTTACGCAATTCCCTTCAGTTGTCCGCAGCGGCGAAGGGTTCAACCGATTATTTAACTCTGAGGCGGACAAGGCCGCTTCGCGTCACTCTCTTCCGTGGCTAGCACCGGTTCCCTGGTTTTAAACGCATCGTTGCAAATTGCATCGACAAATTTTGCTGATTTGCGATTTGTAGTGCGGCATTCATAATTCTATCTTGTAATTGTTCTTCAGTGTGAATTTCTTCTGCATAAATTAGTTGCTTTATATGCACTCAAAAGCAAAAATCGAGTGGATTTATATATGGCGACATTCCATTGAAATTGTTCTCTAGCTATTCTACATTATGTCTTGTAGCATTCGGCGGCACACCATCGTGTTGATCATATATCATGTTGCGCAATGCTAGTGATCGTCCATTAACTCAATAAAATTAAGCTGGTAAGATGGATCATTTAAACTATACGACAGAATTTGTATTGACAGCAGACGTCCATTGAAAATCTCATACCCATAGTTTTGAAAAAATATCTATTGAAAACGTCTTCTAAATGCTTGAGGATTTTGTATTGACCATAATTACTCATTGCGGTAGTGTTGGTACCATATCTGGCAAAAGTTGGTTGTTTTTTTGTTCATATTGTTCGAGAAGCCATCGTGGGAATACTAATATTGATACTTCTTGTGGGAGATGGGCACGCTGGTGATGATAGGGAGACAACTCTTCTCTGCGTAAAGTCCTCCAAACGAAGTTTTGAGAAACTTGCACACTCTAAACATGTGACTCTCATGAAACTCTCAACAACTAAATAATTCTTTTATTACCAGGCGATTACTAAATGTACTACTTTTTATGAGAAACAATTAATCAAATAAGGAAGCTAAGGTTCAAAGATGCCTGGCAACTTAGATTGACGTTACTATCTCTTTATTGCCTAACTCAATAAAAAAAAACTTCCAATGATTTGTTCTTGATACAAAAATTCCTGCAACTTTGTAGCAAAATTTATTCGCAATGAGAAACTCTCACTTTCCTTTTCAATATTTTGAGGCATCATGTTCATCCGTCATCCTTTGTAATGTATTTCCACTTCACCACTAACTTTTGTCAATAAACGCGCCAAAGTGAAATTTTATTTACTATTGGGTTTGTTTGTACGTATGTAGGTATGTATGTATGTGAGAGAAAGTGCAGTCGTAAACCGTAGCACCTAGGCCCTATTGGGCCCCTTGTGCATCCTTCTATCGCAATCACCTCGATCGCATCAACCAGCCTAAAGCTTTGTCGAAGGCTAGGAGGTAGCCAAGGCTTTCCTGATGTCATCTGTATTTGGCAACGGTTCCCCAAAGGTCGTTCTCCAGTCGCATGTTGAACAAATACTTCCGCAGTCCGCAGTGTCCCGTCAGCAGAATTTCTGCAGAACATTTGGAGCAAGTTTAATTTTGAACATTAAACATTTGTTAATTAATTACTTTCATTGATTAACTAATTAAATTGAAAGATCAATTGAGAAGTCAATGGGTTAATTTGTCCCATTAGTTTATTAAAAATTCGACAACCTTAATGAAATGAAAACCATAACTGATCATTTAATCCACTGGTCGCATACGTCATTGATAGGAAGATGAAAGTTCTTAACTCCAGCAGTTCTTGCAGTACTACTGTATTTATAACATGAACACTTACAAGAAGACATCTGAAATCACATAAAATGTAATTATGTTATTGATAAAAAATATTTGTTCTTTTCGTGCTGATGGCAGAATTTACTTAACTTAAAATATGAAACTAAACTTTGTAATCTTTACAAATCAATGGATATCAATAAACTATTAAACACTAACTATGATAAAGGAACTATTAAAATCTATTAATGTTTATTTTACACTTGAATCGTCCACAAATATCAGTAAATAAAACAACTACCAACACATATATGGAAGTACTGCGATCTCTCCGGCTTTCTGACTCGATCGTTTGTGACTCATAGGATCTATGTTCTCTTTACTATCTCTTCAAACAGGTAGTGAGTGTGGCAACGATGCTTACTACGGCGAAAGGTCATGATAACATCCTTCGCCAGTCGTGGAACTTATGGTATGTGGCGACGTCTAGTGAATTTTTCGAGTTCCCTCACTAGGTGACAGTCAAGTCAGCAGTGTGTAGTCATCCTCTTTTTTGGATTTTGACAATTAATGAGTTTTAAGGTTCATAATATGTCCATTTACATGTCAAATAGATTTGAATTTGTTTGCTTGATTGTAATCTCCATAAGGATCTTTGTACCAGAATTTAACTATTTTTATGTGCACACTGTTCCAGCTGCCCTAAATCCACATTACATCAAACAATTCCTTAACAATTACCAAGTTATTTTTTATAATCAACAAGTTAAAAGACGCAAAACATTGTCTAGATAATTTCGACAAATTCCTACACTCTTAATGGACAAGAGTGTGTAGTCCAAGCATGTTTTTACAGCACAAGCGATGCAATTTGTATTTTTTATTAATTTTCTTATTTGTGTTTTATTTTTAATTTTTTTGGTCTCCTATTTTCATACTGTTATGTAAGTTTAGGTTTTAAAATTTTAAGAAAGACGCTTCAAAAGACGATTTTGCAACAATCCGCATCTTCATGGATTAGATCCCTTTGAGAAAAGAACTCAACAAAACCGTTTGATAGGTCATTTGAATAAATTGAACTTGAATTTGAATAGTATCATTTCAACCATATCCACTGTTCTCAAATTTAAAAATAGTTTCGCGTCAACAAAGGCTGTACTTCGTGCTTTGTATGTTATTTAGTATTAAGGAAATAAAAAAATAGCTAATATCTAGTTTATAAGATATAATTTTACTAAAAGGTCTGGGGCGAAATATGGAGTGGCTTAGAGGTCTAAAGTGGTTTTCATTGGATAGCTTGGTTATGAGATATAGGCAGAAGTGCTATGATTTTAGTGTGATGATTGAACTCATTCCAATGAGCTCAGCTATGAAATGCTCACTGAACAAGCGCTAATAGGATTTTACCATTAGGATTTTTAGCGCGATTTTACCAGTAGGAAAGGGTAAATGGGTAAATTCTCCCTTTATGGTAAGGGATGTTTTGATGTTGGAAGTTCAGGAAACTGGTTGAAGCTAGGGACTTTGGTGAGCATAGACTCTATACAAAAACTAATGAGCAGACCATTGCCATCGAGGGTAAGGAATTATCGGTGATGAACAAACTGTTGGGAGTTCATGATAAAATTTCATGACTTTTTATGGTACGCGTTAATAGGTGTGACATCATATGATCTGGCATTTCAACTCCAATGATCAACAGCATCATTGTTCATTCGTATGTTTGTTACTTTGCGAAAATAATCGAAAATAACTTCACATTATATATGCAATTGCAGTTCACTCAGCAAACGAACGAAAAAACATTCATTCATTCGGGCAGCAGAAATGCGACCTCACGATCAACTGCTGTATTCAGTAAATGTATCGAAATAAATTTTATGTCCGCCCGCCATTAATACATCGGTTTGACCTAACCATCCATTAACTCAATTTGCCTACATTTAATTATGAGCTTGCATAGCTGTTGAATAATGAATTTGCGCCCACCACATAATTGATACCTAAATATGGTCATTAATTAGAGGCCTCCGAATTTAGCAAATATAGCTACTCTACGTTGCGATCTAAATTGGGACTTTACTCCCTTTTTTGTCTACCCATTACGTATGGATTTATATCTGTAATTGGATGACGTGATTAAATAATTCATTTTAACACGAAGTTGTTCGTAAAATAGTCGAACCGAGTGCATTCAGCATTCAGCTAAATAAGCTGCAGCTTATTTGGCGCGAAATAAGCTGCAGCTTAATTTTACGCAAATCTGTTGTGTGCTGTATACTGAAAAGGCTCGTAAACTTCTCTGCAGGAAATTAAGGGAAAGCCCCCTTGCAAGATAATTAAATCGATAATTTGCAAGTTGCTCTTAAACTAAAACTTAACTTCTAAAATAGATTTAATAAAAGGCATTGTGTGTAGTACTACATTAAAGGTGTAGTATATTTTCGGTTGTTGGGATTTAATGTTAAACCCAAAGTCTTACAGGCGTGTTCTATTACAAGCTATGTGATTTTGAGGGGAAAACTAAGGACAAAAACATAACATGTTTAGTAATCATTCAAACACATCTCTTATAAAGGACTTAGTAAAGGACTCTGGAATAGCATTCTACGAAAATAAATTAAGTATTAAACAAAGTTCCAATGATAACAAAATCTACGATTGTGTATTTTGTGATGCTAGAAATGTAACTTAAATAAAGCTACCACGTTCAGGATAAACCAGGTGACGCCATCTGTTTGCACTAGGTCGAACTGCAATGGACCACGATCGATCGCTCTCTGTAGAAATTTAAATGGGGGTTTCTAGCTGCATAATAACTATTGCATAGCAGTTTATAAAAGCGGTTGCGAATAATATGTCTGCATTCACATAAGCTTTACATGCAAAATCCTTGAATGAAACATCATACAATTAGACTAATAACCACCATTAGAAATAAATAATAATAAGTAGTGTATAGACTATTAATAAATTTCAAGTTCAAGTTCATTTGCTGCGCGGTACCGCATTAGAAAAAGCCTTTTTTTATTAATATGTTCAGAATACGTTCTCGGTGTCTAATAATAGATTTTAATGTGTTATTTTTTGTGTTTAGTAAAATTCCTATGAGATCTAGCAAAAAAAAGTTAAATGACACAAACGTCAGAAAATAAAATATGTGATTTATATTAACTTCAGAGGGGGCAAAATAAACAATGGCAAAACTTTTTTTAAAAACACATTTTTAAATAAATATTGCTGCTTAATACCACGGTTCTGTTTTATTACATAAAATATCTATACATTATAGGATGCCATCCTACCTAACATTTTAAACGGCTTATGGTTTAACCAATATTAACAACTAATTATTCCAAGAGTTCCAATCTACTTAACAATCAGTCTTATGAAATTTAAATAACAAAATGATGTTCTAATTACAAATTAATTTAATTATGAACAATAGAAATTGATATGAAATTGAAATTTAAAAGAAACCATAACAGGTTAATTCTCTAAAGTCAATACATTAGATTAAATAAAGATTTGCAAACCTCTTTGAAAGACAACTTGGATGGGAATCAATTTACCAGATTTAATTACGCTTGAAGTGGGAGTTTAGCACGGTCTCTTCCCAACAATATATATTTTTACATATATGTAATTCATAATTCTATACAAACTGCTGCAAATCTTTTCAATTCAATTTTGCAATTATCATTATGTTAATCAGGTTAATCTTCAGGGGTTCTAGAATCAATAAAGGATAGAAAGATATTTTTATATGCCTTACAATTGTTTTGTGCTTAGCAATATAATCCTCGGCTGCAAGAGTATTAAAAGATTGTAAAATGCATTCATATAAGTTATATCAAACTAAAAGAATTAATTGAACACGACTTCTATTGCAAAATGAACTATTGTGAACAAATTACACAAAAAGTAGATAACAACGTCATAAGAGTAGAATATGGTTTGTTTCTGATGAATCAAACATTATTCTTCATGGCCATATCGATCATATTGTCGCCGAAAAAATCTTCACTAGATTAGAGAGCTGCACATTAACTAAAATGTAATAAATTAATAATGTCCGGTAGGCGTAACAGAAGACCTGGTGGTAATTGAATGGGACAAATTACTTGATATTTCTTCAAAATCGGTTATCATGACAATTAGGTGGTCAATGTCCAACAGTACTTCGATGTTACATTTCTAAAACGCTGCATTGGAAGATTAGCATAAGTTGATATTCAATTTTAAAAAAATCGTAGCAGCATGCTTTAGCAGGGACAAAATCTAATAGCAGCATTAAAGCTTTTTTAATTCATTGCTAAAGCTTGAAAACAATTAACGTGCAATTTCAAATGTGTTTATATTCAGTTTTAGTATTTTTTTAATTGAATATGTCCGTAGATTGGCATAGAAATGAATTCACGAAGATATTCACTTGGTTAATCGCGTGTTTCCTAACAGATTTGTTATGAGACATGTTCTATCGTAAAAAAAACATGAAATAAGTTGTAAAAGGTATAATTTTTCGTAACAATATCTCGCCACGCGAGGTCATCATAGGTTTATGATAACGGTTGCTGAAATTCGTTACCCTGCAATAAGGAAAACTTTTGTGCATTCGTTTTCAGAGCGCAAACTTTATGAAGGTTTTATGTGCAAACTTCCGCAATAGTCGCAAAAGTTAATTCTTAGATGTTTAAATGCCTTCGGTCGGTGTCAATGCCTTTATGCCGGACATTTTCCCATCACACTTTTCCCGTTGCCGCATTTTTGCCATCCAGTAAACCGTAATTGCGTCCACAGTTGTGCGAGAACCAGCGCGTATTCAGTAAAATGCTTTATTTTTACTTCCTGGACATTTACGACTGGAAACGCAACTACCATTGTTACCGTGTACAACTCGCAACTTTATTTTGACACTGATGGAAAACAAAGTCGACTCTTTCTACAATAAAAGTAAGGCGTTGGAATGTGCGACGATGTGGAATGAGGAGAAAGTGCAATTTTTGTACATATTTAACAATAACTAAATTATAAACAAAACATAGATTTTACCACATTCTGATACATTGATACGAGCAAACACCAAAAATTACCGTGATGATGATGCCGAAACTATCCAACCTCATTAAAAAGTGGCTTGGGATTGCAAAAGCCACATCTCGATATCTCTATTAATAGTTTTTTATCTTTGCTAGCCCCAAATTCGACCAATCTGTATATGTCTGTAATTTTATCTTCGGGCCTCGTAATGCATGGCGTAGTCCATGCCTTAACTTAGGAAGAATTTTCTATGTTACGTCAACAATAAATAATTTAATGATGAATCGAAATATTGAGAATGCAGTACGGAAAGAACTGAACTTGATGGATTTCATATTAATATGAATTTATAGGAACAACTTTTCCAATTAACCTATTCTACCACAACTAGTGAACTAATATATTGCTAATTTGCGTGCTTT
This sequence comes from Diorygopyx duplodentatus, assembly GCA_033557515.1. Classification (NCBI taxonomy): domain Eukaryota; kingdom Metazoa; phylum Arthropoda; class Insecta; order Coleoptera; family Scarabaeidae; genus Diorygopyx; species Diorygopyx duplodentatus. Next base: position 2,857 of record JAWQRJ010005722.1, on the reverse strand, counting down.
GTGATAGCAAGAGTCGTTGGTGATTGTAATGTCTGGTTGTAATATAATCTCTCTTTACATGTTGTATACATTGCTAAATAATCGGTTTCTCCTATTGCTACGTAAGGATATATAATGTCAATGCTAAAAGTAATATTATTAATAGTAGTGGGTATTTGCATAAAAAGAATAAAATTGATACTCCACTCCTTCCACAACTGGTATTTAAATTATAAAGCTATATAGGTTTTTAGTTTATTTCTTTGAAAATGAAAATTTGGGTTTCTTTGCATGACTGGTCTAAAAGTTTTACCAGAAAAACATGGTTGAAAGTTTTATTAAAGAAAGGTTGTTTAATTGAAATTTAGCTTTCAGTTTGTGGTACTTTTACTAGCTTGAGTAGTGGCTTTTGTGAATTTCGAAAATAATTTGGTTGGCTTATTTTTAGATTTAACAATATTCCTGGTGTTTTAGGAATTACTTCTTTAGAATTTGATAAATTTATTTGTGGCGACAAGCTTCCAAACTTGTCGGATTTATATTTCACATTTAAATCAGCAATCTTAAGTTTGTAATACAGTTTTCTTATATAAATTAGCTTTAATTGCCTTCATCGTTCCTCAGAATTTTCTACTCTAATTTTAGTCAATAATAAAATAGCTTCAATGGCTTCTATTAATAAAAGCAAAACTACAGGATTTGCCCCAAAATCTGAAACTGCGTTATCTTATGTATGTGTAACAGCAGATCTTGTATGTGGATGCCACATGCTAGTGTTTATATTTCAACACTGTCAAATAAAATTGGATAAATTCTCAATGATTGTTGAAATAATAGAAGAACTTATAGTTTATATGTGGTGAGAATGAATGTTATCCACTGAATAATTTGTTTTCTAATAATTCTGGGTTGTTGTTTTCTTGGTTGCTTCTTTTGGAGTTGACCAATATGAGGCGTCTCCGGGAACACGGAACGAGCGCTGACTGGAACTGTTGATCCATGACTCCATTGACATGGAGAAAAGTTGATCAACTGGTCGGTTGCCTTGACAGATACCAATTTGCGATTTGCTGCCTTGAGTATATCTTCTTAGCTACTTTTATTAGTTAGAGCCCTTTCGTGTTGTCTACCAAGAAATTTTTTATATTCACTATTTATCTTGTACTTTGCTTTTTATTATGACTTTTTGTTGTGTAACACAATTTATTTGAAGCGTAAGGCACCCATTGTAGGATGGTTGAGGTCACATCCTCAAAGTTTCCTCTTGCGAGGATAACACAATCACATAGGTACTCAGGTACTGATTGTAATCCCCGATCATTTAGAGTAGCCAAAAGACGATTAAAAGTAATCCCATTATGGAATTTCTGTTGCAGAGACCAGGCAGCAGTAAAAATGACAGTGTAGGGAGCAGGGAGCGTGAGGGAGTTTATACACGGATCCGCATACCTACCCTGTGATCAACAGGGTCACCCTCGTACAAAGGTCGCCCGGAGTCTTGTGCAACATTGCCAACTCAAAGGACAATTATTATATAATTCCTCCTTGGATGTGATGCCAATGCGCACCATATTGTATGGGACAGCAGGGGCAATAACAGAAGAGGTGAATGCCTGCTAGAGCATTTGGTAGCGAATCATCTAGAGATAGCAAAAAAGGCAGTGAACCAACCTTCATCGATCGGAAAAGAAGAGAGGTCATTGAAATTACAGTGAGTGCATTACGTTGATTAGTGACATGATGGAAAATTTGTGACTTCATCGACAAGCCCAAATCATTTAGACCAATAAGTTTTGCATCTTCCCTCCTAAAACGAATGGAGCGATTAATTTATAGGCATATTAGGGACAAAACATTCGGAGATAAACCGCTAAGTAGACACCAATATGCTTATCAAGCCCGAAAATATTTTGAATTAACGGCAAGCGACGTGGTTCGCTAGATAGAAGATACGCTGATGGCCAAAGAAACGACACTCGTTGCCTTCATAGATATTGAAGGGACTTTAAGATAACACGTCCCTCAAATCCATTGGCAAAGCAGTGACAGGTAAGGGGATACACCCTACAATGTGGAACAACAGATGGATCACTCAACTGCTGGCACAGAGAAACGTATATGCTCCCAATGCAGAAAAGGTTAAAAGTAATCTGAAAAAGTTAAAAATAAAAAATATCTAAGCATCACCCTAGATACAAAACTAACAATCAAACCACACTTAGAACAGTTAGCAGAACAACAAGAGCTTTGTGGACCTGTAGACGAATATTCGGAAAGAAATGGGGTCTTACGCCCAAAATGATCTATTAAAATGCATAAAAACTGGTGTGGGCGCCGGGACACGTGAACATTCCAGGCAATGAAAATGCAGATGTCCTTGCAAAGCAGGGGTGCCATCATGATTCATTGGACCAGAACCGGCACTCCCAGTTTCATACGAGAGTGGAGGAGCCGAGATTAAAAATATCCTAAAACAGTGCCACAGAACGTACTGGAAGGAATCTCCGGGGCAGGAAACGGCAAAGACTTTCTTGGGCAGGCCGTCAGAAACACACTAGCTCCATACCTAAGATGAGTAATATTTGATTATGAATCGGACTAACAAGGGAACACAGGCAAGTGTGTCGTATAAAATATCGTACTAAAAAAAATTATCGGGATAAGCAGATGTCTTTAGTGCTTATCTATAGTTATTTATCATCCGTGGTATTAATAACATTCCTTGTTGAAACTTAATGCGCATTGATCTTCACGTGGATAACTTATAAGCCATAAATCCTTGTCGCCTTTCCAAATGCATATATGTATATATAGCAAGAGAAGATAAGACTTGCAGTTCAGAGTTTATAGACGTCGACTACGTTTCAGAACATCGCTA
>JAWQRJ010005721.1:0-10053 GCA_033557515.1 Diorygopyx duplodentatus | reverse complement strand
TTCCAATTAGACCAATTATAATCTCCACTAATTCTAGTTCATACTTTCTTTCTAAATTCTTAGTCAATTTTTTAAGAAATATAATTGAATTTACACCTAAATATACTATAAAAAATCATTACAATTTATTTAATAACATCCACAATTTAGTACTACCTTCTGAATTTACAACTTTATCATTTGACATTACTAACTTATACACTAATATACCTATTAAAGAAACAAGTTTCGTAGCTACACAAATCATTAATAATAACACAGATGCTAATAACTTAATAAAACTTTTAACTAAAATAAAATGCACCATAGAATTAGAAAATAATCACACCTTAATTTTTTTAGATATCACTTTAATAACATCCCCTCATACAATTAATTATGACATTTATAGGAAACCTACACAAACAGACGCTATTATCACATTTAATTATTTTCATGGCCCAACAATTAAAAAATCAACTTTCATTTCTTATATATACAGACTAAAAAATACTCCTCTCAGTTTCAATAACATGAAAAAAGAGTTAAACATTATACAACAAATTGCTTCTAACAATGGTTACGATATCCATTATTTTAATAATATATTTCAAAAATACAATGTTAGACATAATAACCATACAACACTACTACATAGAGAAGATAAACCTAAACCAATCTACAGAGCCATCACTGTTACCCAAAATCAGTAACAAAATTAAAAACATTGCTAATAAATTCAACATTTCACATGCCCTTAAAACAAACCATAATCTAAAAACATACTTAACAATAGTAAACCACCTACCAAATTGCTAGAAAAAAATTGTGTATGCACCCTTACATGTGAAACTTGCAATGATACATACACAGGAGAGACCGGCAGACACCTCACAACCAATAATTCAAAGTTCGGTAGACACATAAATTTTAATAATCATAAATTCACATTGGATAACATCAAAATCATTCATCAACTGAATAAAGGCTACTTAATGGAATTATTCGAAAGCTATGAAATAGATTCATTTAGAAATAACCACCCACAAACCTTACCACTTAAGGATCAATTTGAAAACAATATTCCACATATTTTTCTACTTTCTACATTAAATGTAATACTATTTAATTTTATTTGCGTACTTATTATTAATTAATCACTTTCCCAACTATTCTAAACATATAATTCTCATTATTTAAAAAACAATTTACTCTACTTCGCCCTTTTCTTTTTGTTCACATTCTTTATTTTTACTAATTAGTGATTGAAGTTTCTCATTAACTCTATAATGTAATAATTTATAAGTGGTTATTTTATAATATTACAAGCATTAACTTTCTAAAATTACTTAATACAATTCTTCAATTTAATAATTGATATAAGTTTTTATCTATAAATATGCAAAATCATATGACTGTTATAGTCATAATTCTTACAATATAACAATGTAATTTTTAAACCCTAATTTTAAATTCAAAATCCAAATTATTCGCGCGCATATTGCTACCCACTTTCATATAAAACATGTTCGACCGGTTTTCCGTTTAACACTGCAAACCTAGCCGTCAGCATAGTCATGTATTTTAGAAATAATCTAATTTTTACTTTAAGTAACTTCAAATGTGTTATCATCTAGGTAAACTTCTTCGATAAACATCTCACCTTCTTCGATAAACATCAATACAACCAATCAGGATTAATATTCCAACGTTAGCTTAGTTCGTAGAGGTGTAGAACGTAAGTTACACTTACCCTAATGTTTACAATAACTTAACACGTTATTTTAATTATAGTTTACAATCATACTTTTGTAATCAAAAAGCCCATATTTGTCTATGATGATGGTACTATGATACCGAAACCGGTCGACGAATAAAAGTGTTAAAAATCTAAATTTAGTTTCTAACATACTGATTAGTAAAAATCTTTGCTCTCCTTCCTGCTTTGGAAATATTATATTAGGTTTACCAGTAAAGGGATGATACAGCTGATTATTTACTTTTTCCAGAAGGAATTGCCACAGTACAATGACAATTTAATGACAAATTGAATAAATAAGAAAACTTGTAAGTAAAAAATAAGAGAAAGTAAATGATCGAAATAAATAAAATGGTTAAAGAACCCTTTACTTTAACCATTTGCTAATGTAACACTTAAATAACATTAACATTAAATATAAAAGCCTTACTCCTTACCTTATGATTAGAAAACGATCCTGAATGACTAGAAAACACAAATTTTGATATGATATGTTTTCAACTCTCCTTGGGTGAATATTTTTTGGCAAAGCCTACTCACGTTTTGACAAATAATCCGTTTGAAATTCTTTTAATCCTGTTAAAATGACAATGGGCACGTATATTCTAGAGTAAACAGTGACCGTTGGCGTCAAATTTAAAAGTTCCTGCGAACCTTCCCGTTTCTATTTATTTAATATTAGCGTCATTGTAAATTAGAATATTATGTTCCCATCAATGAAGATTTACGTTTTCATTCCAGTTGTCGTTTCAGTCAATTGTGAAAACGTTTTACTGTAGAAGGTAATATTAAATCCATAGCTTTTGAAGCTATGTTGAACTTACTGTATCTTTCTCCGTTCTGTTTTTTCTTTTGTTTATAACATTAAAATACAGTAAAAAAAAATAATAAAATATATTTCTTTTAAATTAATTACAAAAATTCATACGAAAATAGAATACAATAGCCTAATAGTGCACACAGTAAACGTTCTGATTATGCAAACTCTTGAATGTTCTCAAATCGGTGGCATTCAGTTTTTGCGACTTCATAACGTTGGTACGCGGGGCAACTTTGGGATTTTGAATCAAAAATCCGTTATTCAATACCAGGAAGTAGTAATCGTAGAAACATAGTTGATGTGTCTGCAAGAAATAATTATAAAACATTGGAGAGAAACTGATCCTGACTGATTTTAGGTTTCGATATTTATAACTTTTAGAAGACCAAAGGGGTTTCCCTAAGAGGAGCTTGAAATTCGGCCATTGATTGATTTTTAACTATTTGTATGGGAAGCTTGCATTTTCAATAATTTGTCTCACTAAATTTTGTATATGGTTTTTACTCACTTCAATTAATCTATGCTTTTCGTCGCTCAACAGTAGCGTTTCGTCGAACCTGGGGTCGTTTCTCGATCCGATATAGTACGGTTGCCAGTTCGGGGTTTTCTTCTCGAAACTGAACACGGTCATGTGCCAGTCGCCCAAGTCCTTCAGCCACCACTCGAAAATAGGAATTTCGTGGCAGCCAGGACACGATTTGCGCAAATAAACGCTGGCCTTATTACCCTGCAACATGTCCCTCAACTTCGCTTTGGTATCGGGAATCTGAAAGTCTTCAGTCATTTGAAATGCGGGCAGAACGAAAATTCGCGGATTATAATTGGATATGTACTCGGGATGGTGCCTGAGCATGCTCATGAATTTCGACACCAGGTTCTGACTTGGCAACATCTCGACGTCTGCAGATAGCACAAAGTGCGTCTGCGCAAACTCCCTCGCTATGTTCCTGGCTATGTTCACGGGATAGTTTTTGAGCTCGTAATCATAGGAATCCACCTCCGGTGGTTTTTCGTTACAGTTGGCATCGTCTTGGAAAGCTCTTGCAAGTGGCGGTCCTGAAACCTAAATAAGAAGTAGAGAGAAATTTCGCAAAACAATAATATTAATTTAATGTAGTAGAAATTTTAATTATTTCATTTTGTTTTTGTTTGATGTAGCTTTTGTGTACGTAGTTTTTTGTTTTGTTAACTTATTGGATAAGTTCTTTAATGTTATTTATACAAGTTAATTCAAGTTCCCTTATATCTTCTCGAAATTGGTGGTCAGGTATAAATGAATTTGGGTGGAAGTTTCTTTAGTTTCTTATTAGTTTCTTATTAAACCGAAAAACCGTGAATATTTCACAATTTTATAAATTTATTTGAATCAAAATTACCAATTGAATGTTGACAGTCATTAATAAAAACTTGATTGACTTAAATAATTTAATTTGATTTTAATTTAATTATGTTTCGTTCAGAATAACCAACTGAACAGTTGATAATTTAATTACAATAGACATATTTGTAAACTTTTATAACAAAAAAGAAATACTGTGAGAAAAGTAAAGCTAATTTATTTTTTGCCGCCGTTTTACTTTAGATGTCCCCAGAGAAAAAGAATCTAACGGTAATGGGATCTAGCCGGCCACTTTATTGCACATCTGGGGCCAATTCATCGTTTGGTAACGTTCATTTAAAGATTTGTGAACCTGAACAGCATAATTTGAGGAGGGTATACCATTTTGTTGCAAAATTACCTAATTTTCAAAACTACCCTCCTTTTTCAAAATTTCTCTTATCATAAGGTCACTGTAATGTCGTCAATGTCGAACTGTAATGTCATCAATCGTACAAAATTCTATGAATGCTACAGTACCAGACACCAAAGGCATGAAATATTTGAAGTTGCACATCATCTAGAAGAAATGGGACACCAAGTATATATGAAAATACTTCTAGAAGAGAGAAAGACTGAAACCATGCAGCTTTTATTTGAAATTTTTTTACCTAATATTATTAAAAATGGTAAAAATGTGGACCATAAACTCACGAACAGACGGACAGATCAATAGCCAAAAATGGTACCATTAGTCTTAGAATACCATAATTCGTCCAGATATGTCAAAATCTTACCATCAAAATTTTGGACCGAATATATTACTTTCTCTTTATGAGAGAAAGTAAAAACAATGCCTGTTAAATTTAGGTTAACCAGCTATTGGCCTAAAGCCAACAATCGATCTAAATACAAACATTCCGAATTACATAATAAAATTTAAATATTAATGTTATAGGATCAAACGGGGGGTTCTATTATTGATTACAGCAATTTAATTTCGTGTTTTCGAAATTATCGATGGGTAATAAATTGCATTAACACAAATACATGTAGCTATATTACTTTGTACACTGTGGCATTATAGCAGGTAATATATCACGTAATTGCTATTTATATAATTGGAGGTACAGTTTCGCATAAAAACAGTTTGTAAAATAAATTGTTAATATTTTCAGAATAACAATTTTAAAGTTACGTATACAAACCTACCAATTTGGGCATATTCTTGAGATCGAAAATTAGATGGAAAGTAACCATTTTCCTAATCTCCCTCGCCTTGCAATTTCTCAAATACGAAATTATGTCCATGGTCGTATAAAAATGTTCACCGGACGTGTAAACGGCAACGCTAAGCGGCCCGTCGAATTTCAAAACGGCCGCCTCCAAGTGCAGTAAGTTCCCTGGATGAACATAGGTGGCGTACGTGACGCTCTGTTCGCATTTGAATCGCTTGGCGCCAGTAATAAAATTGTAGAAAACGTAGTAATTTCCGACTGTTTCGAATTTTCGCTCTCTGACCACGTCTAAGCAGTTGGTTAGGTTCCTTAGGTTGCCGGAACCTATGTGCTTCAAATAAACGTGTTCGTAACCTAATCCACATAGGGCTGCCACCAAAAGAATGCAAGCGATCACAAATCTGGTGTCTCCTTTTTCGTTCGCATAAAAATTTCGCTTTTCCTTACTGTTTTTCATGAAACCCCTAAAGGAAAAAACACGAACGTTTATAAATAATAATAATAATAATAATAATGTAATAAACCATTCGGTGTTATTCAAGAATATTACCTAGCATACCTTTTGAATAAACCAGCACCAAATGATTTGTGTTTCTTTTTGTATTGCGAGTACATTTTTCTTTTGGGATCAAACTTCAATACAAAATGGCAGTTTAAATGTCAGATTGTTCATATGTTTTAATATGATAAGATGGCACTACTAACTCGAAAGTAAAATTTAAAAACTACACTATATTAGCTGACCTATCCTACGATGCAACATTCGTGCAACATTCGTCAACATTCATCTGCTTTCGGTATAGTAAAAATATAATACTTTCAATTCTAGTTTTTCGCCATCTGCAGGGCGATACACATTGGCGAATTGTGATTTTTGTGCCGTTCGTTGTTCGACTCTCGACATTTTTAATAATAATTACAAATAACTCCTAGTTGACTACCTTAGTTGGATTCCTTTTCTGGAACCTTAATCAGTACTTAGAGAGAGGCGGCTCTTAACTACTTAAAAATCCCTTAACTAATAATAAGCAACACAGTTTTGGTAAATATGTCCTGACTTTAATTTCGATTTACTTCTGCAGGCGCAACTTTGCACTCCATTCAATTTCTACACTATTCGATTAATAAAATATTATTAATACAAGATATGATATGTCACCTAAAATATTTATATTAACTAAATGAAAACTGTTATGAATGGTTTTAAAGTTGAAAAGATCGTACAAACTTTAGAGCTTTCTAAAATGTCAACTTTTTCAATAATCACTAGAAAGAATTTTTGTTAAGGAAAAACATTCTCTAGATTTTTAAGCATGGTTAATTATGTAGCCAAATGTATACCTAATTTGTCAGCATTAACGAGTGAATTGAGACAACTGAATAAAAAGAATAATGCATCGCTGTGGACAGAACAGCATGACAAAGATTTCAACTATTTAAAAACGTTGTTAACAAAAGAACCAGTGCTAAAATACTTTGATAAGAAAGTACCAATCACATTGTCGATAGATAGTATAAAGGTGGTTTGAAAACACACAGATTGAAAAAGAAGCGCCGGCATTCCTATGTGGCGCCAAAGATTCCATAATTACATATATGGAAGACAAATTCACGTAGAAACTGATCATAAACCATTAAAAACATTTTTCAAAAACCATCAAGTAATTGTCCTTTAAGATTACAAATAACTTTGTTAAACCTTCAAAAATATGAAATAACAGTTAAATATAAGCCAGGAACAGAATTATATTTTGCTGATGAATTGTCAAGAACGAGTCATAAAGAAGACTTCGAATTAAAGAAAGAAGACATTAATGTGCACTTACAAATGATATATTGCTTACCAATTAGTGGAAGAAAAAAGTAGAAATAAGAAATGAAACAGAACTTGATGATGAATTAAAAGAATTAAAAAATGTCATTAAAATGTTGGCCTAAGGTAAGAATGAGTTAAAAGACATAATAAAACCCGGAGGAAATGAATGAGATCAATGGAATGTTGTTTAAAGAACTAAAAGTAATGATACCTAAGAACTTGAGAAAGAACGTATTAGATCAACTTCATTATAGAAGCAAGACGAAGAAGATTATAGAAGCATTGTTTTGAATTTGTAGAATACGCAACCCGGTAGATGTGAACGCTCAAACTTAAAACAGTGTGTTGTCGTCTTGCCGAAAATGCGCAGCCAAAACAGGCATCTGCTGAATACGCATGGTGTAAACCCGGCCTAAACGAAGCTTTGTCACCTTGTTGACAGTAAGCTAGCCTAAGTTTTTGCTGTCAAGAAAAAGAAAAGTAAATTTAAATTCAATTGGACGCGGCTAGGGGTGGAAGTGCACAACTCAACTTTGTAGATTAGAGTAAATATAGAGACTTTTTTCCAGCAGCGAGAAGGAAGGAAGGGGTCTTCGAAAAGATGGAAGTAGACGAGGGACCCGTGAGCGAACCTGTGCCCGGACCATCAATCCATCAATCCATAAGGTAAGAACTTACACGACAGCAGTTTATGTTGACAACCCTCCTATTATTACTAGCATTTTTTTTCTTTGTTTCGTTCGCATGAAAACGCGGATGGCCGCGACAGTTATCCTGCTCTACTTCAGCTGGGCAGAAGAAGGGAGGTCTCGGCTGAAAATAGTTCCGGCGAGGACAGCTAGGATTCGTCCGTCAAAGTCGGAGGGTAAGACGTCTCTACAGCAGTCTTAAATTGTCGGAATTGCACACAGAGATGCCCGCAGGCCAATTAGCGAAAGCGCACCTGCCGTTGCAAGTGTTTCGCTCGGTTCCTTGGGAATTACACCGGAATTCGGATTGGCAGGCGATAAGAGGTTATATAGTGGAGAGATCGTACGTAGGAGGCCGTGGTCTAAAAGTAATTTAATCGTAATTTTTTTTGTTAGACCGTCGCTACACTCAAACAGACGCTGTCTGCCCGCGCGGACTAAACCGCACGTCCGCCGCGAACTCTGTATTGTTTAGTATTGGACCATCCTGGTTAAACAGTAGGCGGCCTACCACGGCGGACCAGTAAAGTCTACCGACGCGCGATCTAGTTTATTCAAAAAATTTAGTTAGGGGATGTCCAGGTATTTTCGCGATGAACACCGGAAGGCCGGGAGGAATTTAATCGGGAAATTCGAATTCAGGCGCAAAGAGGGGTGCGGATTAAAAAACAAGTGGAAAATTTAACAAAAATAATTTTTTTTTTAAATTTTTTTTTAGTTGGTGATGAATGTCGGTTACCTAAAGTCTTAAACCTTGTTGCAGAAATGAAACTCAAACTATGTTAGATTCTGGACACAGAACTGAATGAGAAATACCCTTTTGGCTACTACGGATGGAGGGATTGATGCAGGTGGAGTTGATCCAGGGTTACACCATATTTATGGCAATTGGTCGATCCACCCATCTGTCTGTCTGTATGTCCGTCTGTTAGATGTCCGTCTGTTAACTGTTCCTATTTCTATTTATTTTAGGAAAAAAAATTTTCAAATAAAAGTTTCATTGTTTCAAATGTAATGTTTGCAAAAAAAAATTGCAAAAATAAGTTCTAAACTATACTGTGTGTCCCAGGTTAACGTGAATAAAATTAGTAAAGTGGTTATGAAAAAAATGTCAAAAAACCCAGGCCAACTTTGTTTTAAAACTAAGTATTTTTAGTATGTTATAAAATTTTTGCGCCATCTATGACACGGCTGTGACGTCATCGAGTCATTTTTTAAATGGCATTGTATGTTTTTTGAAACACTTTTTGTTGAAATAAACTGTAAGGGTAGTCGGGCTTATATCCTAACCTCTACATTAAGCAAAAATATATTATTTTTTTAATTTTAAATGTCCTATAACTTTTAAACAGTGCAATATATGTATGTTTCTAAAATTGACCACAAATTCCACAAGGAATTTAAAAATGTAATAATATATTGGGTGTTCCATTTAAAAAACTGAAGTTGTGTAGTGTTTAGAAGAAATGGGACACTCTGTATATATGAAAATAATGTTTTGTAGAGGCGGTTAAGTACTGTAACTTTTATTTGACACATTTTTTGCTGAAATAAACCCTAAGAGAGCTAGGATTTGTATTACTAACCTCCATATAAAGCAAATGTCACTTTTTTGTAAAAAAACGTCTACTAACTTCTAAACTGTGCGACATAGGACATATGTATGCTTAATAAAATAGACCATAAGTTCCAGAAGGAACCCAAAAATGTAATAATATACAGGCTGTTCCCATTCAAAATCTGAAGTTGCGTAGCGTCTTGAAGAAATGGGACACCTGTATACAGTGCAGACGTAAATGCCCCCCCCCCCTTCCCCGCCCCTGCTAACTTTTGAACCAGTGAAGATAGCAACATGAAACCAAAGCGTTATGAAATGGGTATAAAGTTTGTGGTTTTTTAGTGTAAATTTTGAATGTTCATAGTTAATCTTCGTAGATGCTGCGGCGCTGCGAGCGCTATCAACTTTGAAATTTCAAATTGCAAAGGGGGTCTTGTGACACATCATTGAAAAGGTCTTTCAATTGTCAATTCAACAGTGGCGGTAGTTTTCAATTCTATCAATCCGTTATAAAGTTACAATTATTTAGATGCGGTTTCGGAGGCACGCGTATAATTTGCCGTATAACGCTGTATAGTGAAGGTAGGAACATGAAACCAAAGCGGTATCAAATGGTATCAAGTTTGCTGTTTTTTAATGTAAATTTTGAATGTTCATCTTCAAGGTAGGAACATGAAACTAAAGCGATATGAAATGATGTGAAGCTTGCTGTTTTTCAACGTAAATTTTGAATATTAATCTTCATAGATGGCGCTGCGAGCGCTATCAACTTTGAAAGTTCAAATTACAAAGGGGGTCTTGTGACACATCAGTGAAAAGGTCTTTCAATTGTCTATTCAACAGCGGCTGTAGTTTTCAATTCAGCCGCTGTTGAAT
>JAWQRJ010005720.1:0-10053 GCA_033557515.1 Diorygopyx duplodentatus | reverse complement strand
GGAATATATTATTCCAAACTTCATAACAAATAATTTAATTGATGAAAAATGGATTAAAGTTTAACTAGAGCTTTCTTTGATCAAAATGTCAATTTAACTAAACTTATCTGTATCCAAAAATTCACTAAACAGAAGTCAAAGCCACAATATATGCAAAGTGTGATTTGGTTTAGGGTTTAAAACGGGGAGTTTGTTAAACTTTTTTCTTACTTGCGCGTTTATACATCTTGTCTTGTATTGTCTTTACTTCTAATCATAAGTAAAAAAAAATCTGCCGAAGACCGAGTTTACATTGTCTTTCTGTTCTTTTATTCTTATACCAAGTTTCGTACCAGTTTTGCCTATGTAGGTGGCGCGCATTTTTCGCACTGCAGTGAATAGAAGACGCCATTTTTCTCATTGTTGCTGTTAATCAATATATTTGTGTTTGTATTTTTTTCTGGATTGTTTCAAATTTGTTTCAAGTTTTTAGACTGTGCAATTTGTAGAATTAATCTACAAATTAATTCTACGTTAATTTGTAGAAAGAATGTGTCAAATATTCTGTGTATGACCGAATTGAAAGCAGCTATTTTTTGTGTGATATTCGATTGATTGTGTGTGTGTTGCCTTTCATATCTCAAGTTGTAGAAAGGTAGTTGTTGAAATTGGTATATCAATTTCAGCACTTATCTTCTTAAAGAATAGTGTGCAAGAAAAGAAGACAAAAGCAACCAAATCTTATTGGAACAACGCAACTGGCTTTACTACTTCTTCAGCCAACATAAGCAAGGATAACCCAACCATTTCATGATTATTCTCTATTAGTTGAACTGTCATCACATATACCATTCTTATTGCAAAGACACTGAAGAACAATTCTAGGTTGTTTGATGGGAGATATTCCAGGTATATACTCTAAAGCTTCAAACATCAAGGATTAAATGTATTTAATTTTCCAATCTTATGCTTCCTTTTTAGTGGTCCAACCTTATTCTAATCTAATAGTGTACTTAATATATGTAATTGATGAAGTTGTTACTTTAATCTTCATTCTTTGTCCAATTACTATTTTCCTCCATGAATGTTATTCAGCGCCCCATTGTTCGTAGGGTCAGCCCTAGCCATCGCAGTGCGAAAGGGAGCGGACGAAGAGAGAGAGAGAGGGAAGAGAACAAGAGGTGGAAGGGAGCGAGGAAGAGGGTAGAGCGAGAAAAAAAACTGTTAATTATTTTGTGAGTCGGCATACGTGATGGAAATTAGTGATCGTCGACGCCAAACGGATTTTATTAGATATTTATTTCTCTTCTGCAAAGCGATACTCGTAAAATGGTACGATTCTCTGAACGCGTATAAACATTAACATTTACCGCGTGCGATTTTTAAAAGTGCAGAACTGGGCGGCCCGTCCGGGCACATATGGAACCGGACGGGACGCCATCACACCGCCTGCCAATTAAAACTTTTCGGATTGAGATTTCTCATTAAATCTTTGTTGCGGCGCCACACTCTCCTCGGCCGCGAATGTTCGACTGATTTGGTGAAAAGGCCCATTTCACGGTTCAAAATGCTCGATTTCGATCTCGAAAATAATATTATTTCTTCGTTCAATTAGCTTAACTGCTTAAGATGTGGTAAAGTTGAAAGCAACGGAATTTACATTGACACCAAATTATGAGAATTGTTTGGGAAATGTTTGCGCAGGCGCAGAACAACTCGTACGAGGCAAAAACGGCTTAAAAACCGAAAAAAATTAAATCCACCTTCACACAAAATAACCTTTATAACGATATTATAGAGACCTGCACGGCGGTTTATAATTTTAACAATAAAATTGATGGTGCTTGCACAGGTAAAGGCCACATGGAGCTTGTCTGGTTGAGTGAGCAGCTAAGAAAATAAAGTGGCCGGTGATAGGTCCGCAAAAAAACCCACGCTTTTAAATGCCATTTCACACTGCATTAGACCCCAGTGAGCGTCCGTCACGTTACCAGTTGGAAATCTCCTATAAAATAATCCACTTTTTTTCGGCATCGTCCGTCAAATCTATATTTTTCTCGGCAGGTACGCGCGCCGGCTTATTTTCGTGGATTGAATGAAATTTTCGAAGAAAAAGACGCGGTGCGGCGCAGGTGAGCGCGTTTCTTTGAATTTTGCAGAAATCTTCGTGCGAACGTTTTCGACGGTCGCAAAACAAGAGGCCACGGCGATGACGGCTGTAATTTTCTCCGCGGGGACGCGTAATTTGGCCGACTTGCTGCGATTCTCACGACTGATACGCGAAATACCCTAAAATTTTATATAAATTTTATAGGAAAGGGGGAAATCGCGGCGCGAGGGTTCGCTTTTTGTTCAAAAGTTAGAATTTTACGAAGGGGTCGTCTCTGCAGATTTAACCTTTTCTGGAATCCATTCGAACGACCTAACGGTTTTTATTTTTTTTCCCAGGAAATGAATCGTTCCTACCAGTTCAATTCTCTAACGTCACACCTAAGTCACAAATTATAGCTAAGACAGGTTTGAAATTTTCATTACTATTAGTTAAAATCGGAAACTGTGCCATGACGTAATTTTTGTTTTATTTGAGCAATCACTTTCTTAAAAGAAAGCTGTAGAAAGACAGCTGTTTGAGAATCTCCAGTGTGTCAACTTTTTTAATGCCGAATTTCTTAGAACATTCACATTGCTTTTTTTTCTTTCCCTCAATAACTAAAATGATATATTTTGTAGTCGAATATCCTATATTTCCATTCTATTCTTATGTTAGTGCGCGTAAGAGAACGATGAAAAAAGTTACTTACAAGTGTACAGGTAAAACATACAGAAAGACATTGGCAGAAAGAGAAAGATAAAAGATGTTCATAAAAACTATGACTAATGTAAATCTTACACAGAGATCTCGGAATAGAAAAACGGAAAACACTCCACACCAATAATTTTCTTTTAAATTCCATTTAAATAAAAATAAACAAAAGTCAGAGCACGCAAAAAGACATTGGGTTGTGTTGGAAGATGAACTGGTTAGAAGATGGAGGAAAAGATGATGTGGGGTTGACAGAAGAATACGAAGCCGATGAGATATATTCAAAATAAAAGACAGTTAAAACGGATTACAAGACAAGAGGATTTAAATAAAAGACTCAATTTGTTGAAAGAGTTTTTATTGGCGTTGCCAAATGTGGAATCAGATTATTGTCGGACATGCTCTCAAAAGAAATCTACTTGGAGTCTTGTTGGACGTGAAAGGCTCAATCGTTCTAGGTTGCAACTGGTGCAAGGAAAACAAATGTCAAGTAAAGATTGATAAGATCAGAGTGGAGGCGGAAAAGAGGGCGGTGAGGTTCGAGGAGAGGATCACGGTGTGAACAGAGGGAGAGATACTGCTCAAGTGGTAGAAGGAAGCGAGGAAGCAGAAGATTGCCTACAGAAAGAACGAAAGGAGGAGGTACTATGAAAGGAATCGATATTTAAGAGAAGAGGTGGAAAGGCTTAGACAGGGTGGATGGTTGTTGCGGAAAGAGGTGGTAAGTGGAGACTGGGAGGTGCTAAAACAAGAACAAATAGCGGGCATAAAACAGAATAGGTGTTATACCAATTCATTCTAACACAGAGGCTACCGGAGTATCTGAGAAAAGACATCAAGGGAAAGATGAAAACTAGAACAACAAGGTTTAGATACGGAAATGAGGAGAACAACAGGTACTGGGTGAGAGATGATGTATAGATTAAGTGAAGGGGTGAGAAACTATTGAACACTCATTAAAGAAATGTGAGGAAATGAGTAAAGAGGAAGAAGACAGGAAATGGCTATGGGGCCAGAGAGGAGAGAGGTAGAGGGTACGAACATAATTAATATGGAGTATATCAGATTTTTTGTAAAGCTGTAAAGCGGACACATAAAACATTCTATCTATTATATTTGGGCAATCCTTCAACACATTCTTTGTGTTTATTACCATTGCTGATATATTTTTTTGGTTATCTGATGCAAGAAAAAATATCTAAGAAAAAAATGATTACTTTGTTATCTTGAACTAACAATTCCAAATTCTCTGATTTTGTTGACGTAATTGCTGTTATAAAAATGTTGATTATTTTAAGTTTATACACATTTCTGATATAATCTTTTAACGACACATCTAGATTTTGAATACTACTTTCTATATTTGCAATAATTTCTATAGCAGGATTATTTTCATACAAAACACTATATTTCAATCCTTTATATAGTAGTGACATTTCTTGATTGTTAAAGGTTTTAAAAGATATTTTACAAGAGATATCTTCAATCCATGCTTTACGTTAAAATTCCATTTTTTATGTATTATAATAAAGATATGTAGACAATAAAAAGATAGGATAGCAAACGTTACTCATTTTATTCGAGTTTAGAAATTATTTCGTTCAAACCATTCTTTAATTCCTTCAAGTTTAAGATTAATTTGTAAATTCCTATTCTCCGCTTGGGATCACAGGAAAGCTAGGAACGCGGTTGTTATAATAATCCCACATTGATTGTAAAATAAAGTACATTATTATTATAATCACAGTGTATTTATGTATTACAAGAAGTCGTCGATGCACGATTAGGATGTTTATAATGTACAATGACAAATTTATATCTTGACAGAAGTTTGCTATTTATATCTTGACTACAAGAAACAAATATTTTATTAAACCTAAATGTGTAAATTATTTGTAATTTTTGGTATCTTATATTTTGCGTACTTGCAAAGTTTATGTATGCACTGAATATAATGCACTGAATATAATATGCAGTGAATAATTTCTATACCATGGTATGGTTTTTCGTAATAAATTCTAATTCTAAATTCAAATTGTCAATTGTCTTCCTGTACCTTTCACAAAACATTGAAAGATCTGAATTTGCATTAATACAGGCCGAAGAACTATCAGTGCGATGAATACAGAGCAGAAGATAAAATGAGGAAATTTGTACATATGCAAAAATTGAAATTGAGACTACCACTTAATTGATTTTGTCATTATTAAATCACTTGATTTTTTACCTTTCCAACGATATAAGGTTCGAGGTATTTATCTTTCATAATTTAGGAGGTATGAAGAAAAATCATATTCCACACATTTCTAAACCTACATCACACTATCCACGATTGAAACAAAAGACTACGTACGCATCTGTCAATAATATTGTTAAACCACTCTCATGTCGTAAGTTGTAGTTAAATCAATTATTCACATTCTACATTGATAATGGCGTTTTAAAACTATGAAAAATCCGGATATGTTTATTACCTACATAAGGTGCAATCGAAATTCAACTGAAGGGAACTGATTATGAAAGGCGAGTTGAGTTACATTTTGTAGATGGTATCTCCATCAAATTGCAAATGATTTGACTTTTCCTAATAAAATTCTTTGGAGTGATGAAAGTACATTTACAAACCACGACATATACAACCGGAATAATTACCATTGTTGGAATAATGAAAATCCGAAAATAGTTCGACAGTCACGTTTTCAGGAACGATTTGGATTTAACGTGTGGTGCGGCATTTTGGGAAACCGTTTAGTAGGTCCGTTTATTTTTAACGAAACACTTAACTCAAACAGATATCTCGAACTGCTGCAGCAGGAAATTGAAGACGATGGATTGCAAAGAACGGTCCCGTACGATGGCCATCGAGATCTCCAGATTTGTCATCACTAATTTTTTTCCTGTGGGGCCATATAAAAAATGTGGTATGCGGAATGAGTTATAACAGTATTAAATGATTTGCAACAAAATGTGATACAGGCTTTTAACTCCGTTAGTATTCGTCAATTAATGAATTGTAGAAAAAGTGTTACCAAATGTTTAGAAGTAAACGGTCGCCATATTGATCATCTTTTGTAGGGAAATATTGGTTTATTGTTGTCGTGTTTATTTTTACCATGTTTATTGCTTCCATGTTCATTGTTACCATGTTTCCATTTTTTTGCAATTTATTGACGAACTAAATTTGCACAGAGCTGTTTTTTCAAAAAATCTGTTAAAGCACAAAAGATAATAAATACCAGATACGCAGTCTTTTGTTTTGAAAACAAAACGTAGTTCTTAATCATGATAGTGTGATATGATTTCTCTTCATATTTCCTTAACTATGACAGATAAATACCCCGAACGTTATATCGTTGGAAAGGGAAAAAATCAATAGTAGGCGATGCATTTTTTGGAAAAACAAAAGAGATCTGAACAGCTCAGATAAACACCGCCATATTGTACCATTTAACCGAGTCTGTAGCTTTTACCGGTTGCAAGATAGCAGAAGAGCTTCGAATTTGGGAGACTTTTATAATGTAATAAATATACATATAAATATGCAATATAAAAATAATACATATAAAAATGCTTCTCTTAAAAATGACTTTATTGGTTTAACGAGAGTTGGCATTAATGGTAGTTAGCATTAATGATATAGTTGGCATTTAGGTATTCGCAAAAAATCTCATTCAAGGGAGACTTATTTCGAGTGATTCTTACAGAATATTTATTTAATGTGAAAGGACTTTGAAAGATTGTTAATGAGGCAACTCTACTCTCTATAATAACTGCATTTCGTTAAAATGTTAAGCTATACATTACCCCAAATATCCCCATACTAATGCACTTTTGCCCTAACAGTTATATGTTAGATATAGATGATTTGATACTTTTTTTACAAGTTTTGTAGGTTTTATGCTTTTATGTGCAAACAATCTTATCATGGCTTAATTGAAAGATGTATGTTACATTAACAAAAAATATCTTCTATAGATTTTTATGATTAAATCAAAAGTAGTTAGTGTTTTGAACATATTAATTTTGAACATATTAACTGAATATTATATCCAAATGAACAGTCGTTCAAGAAAGAAACACACAAAATCTTGTATACATCACATTTAAATTGTTCATTTTTGTACTACAAAATTGTCAGAAAATCATCATAATTAAGTTAGTTATTTTATGATTTACTGCTGTATATGTGCAGCATCCCAAACCTGAAAATGTTCCCAAACCAACCATAAAGTTACCGTTAAAAGTGTAAAAAATTACACTTGTAACACCCAATAATTGTATTGAATGCTAAAAGAGAGACCACAAGCTTAAATAATTATGCATCAAACATACTTATTTTTAAGGAAGAACGAATTAGAAATCTTATTTCTTGCCTCTAAGAAATGTTGGGATGAGGCCATTCCTCATTACTTTCCATGACTGATCCATTATTGGTTTATATAACATATGCGAATATTGTTATTTCTAATTTTAACAAGTGTTTAAGTACACGCTACTCTGTATTTTCAGTTTACCAAGAGTGTTAATCCAAATATTTCCCAGCATTAAAATCTTTCGAATCTTTCGAACGCATTACAGCATACTTTAATTTGGTCCCTGTTAAGTCCTGGTGACATTTAATTACTTTTCACATCTAGCACAAAAAAGTTCGTTTTTTCAATCAATTATTTTATTTATACATATATGGTTACAGTGTACATCATAATCTTCAACGTTCAGCTTCTTCCATGCTGTGGGATGATTGAATCAGTGATTTTGAATTAAAATTTCCCATGAAATGACTTCGAAGAAAATATAATATTGCAATTTGTCCCAAGTTTCTGTAATATTCCGTAATTTCTAACAATAATATGGAATTCTAAACGTACTAAACTTAACTGTGTCTCAATCTTCCCCACGTTCACAGTTCACCACTCAGCAACAAAAAGATAATAACAACAATTAAAATGTGCAGGTACCATGAAATGCAGAACTTCAATTAGATTACAATGTGAAGTACTAACTAAAGTTTTTGCACTGACAATCGAATATAATATTATGAAGTTTTTTTTAAGTTTCTTAACACTACTGTGTTTATCTAAGCTGTTCAGAACTTAATGTCGACGGATAAACTGTTAAAAGAAGATTCCTGAAGATGTAAATTTATCAAATGAAGAGGTGATACTATGGGAATTCGAAATACGTCTTATTTCGAGTATAATTATGGAAAGAGCTACTGTACATACTATTACTTTGACGAACAAAAATTGGAAGTTTATGCAAATATATTGTATAGAGAGTGAGAATTCCTTTGTCTTTAAAAGAAGTTTCACATTATTCCTATAGTTTATGTTAAATATTAAACGAATTATGTGCTTTTGATTTAGAAATAAATAAATATTCGATTATATGAAGGTGATTGACTGCATACAATGGCAGTGGAAGCCATCAACGAATAAAACATAGCAAAGTAAATTTTCATCACATTCATATCTCTAACACGAACTGTTACAAAAAATAATTTTATTTATTCTATTGCAAAACAAATCTGCACATTGGTTCTACAACATTTTGTTATTCGTCTTAGGTCCTACAACATTTTTACGTCAAAAACTGTCAAATATGGCAGTCAGAAATCAAACGAAAATTTTGAATTATTACGAAAAATTGGGGAAAATTTAGAAAAAATGTAGTGAAATATCCTTTTTGGCGACATTCAATGGAAACTTTTAGTGGAAAATCGAAGATGCAGTTATCTCTCATCGTGGAAGACCAGTCAAATCAGCCGAACGTTGAACATTATGATTGTAGCTAAACTATAATAATAATAATAAACAACAAAATATTATCTGAAACTGTCAAATGTTACAGTTAAAGAGTCAAATCACAAAGTATAATCAGTTAGAAGAAAATTGGAATGAAATGGAAGAGTTATTATGAAGTCTTCATGGGAAATCTTAATAAAAGTAGAATAGTTGCAGAACAACTGCTGTAACCACCTTATCCATGGCATATAAAACTGTAAATTGTAAAGAAATTAAAAAAAACAAGTGATTATCAGTCTCAGAGGTAGTTAACTTCTTATGGTATCCAAAAACACCATATTAAAAAGGATTAAAAAGCCTTTTATATATAAATGCGAAGTAATATCGACATATTTTCTATTACACTATTTCCAGTGGGCCAAGAACACTTTCTTGTGGTGTTGCTATAGTTTTATGAAGATTTTTTCTGTGATAAATGTGCTAAATGTTACTAGTTTTAATGAAAAATGCCTATTTATTATATTTGAAATATCTTTATTACCAACAGAATCTTCTAAGAACAAGCTTGGAAGATTCGTGATCTAAGCATTTGATTCTTCGACATTTGAAACCATCTTTACTAATTGCACAGTGAACTAAATTCCAAAGAGCTTTAGCTTTATTGGTGGAATTAGACAATTGGTGGACAAAAACCTTTTTACCTTTTACCTTTTCAGTTGTGAATTATTTGCTGTTTAAGTTGCAGTTTGTAACTATTTCAGTTTCGTCGTTGCTTATACGTTTTCGTAACCAATTAAGACTTTTAAGCTTCCTAATTTTACTAAGATGAGTGTAGCATACTAAGACAAATAGTACGTTTATGTATACACCTTTATATTATGTTAAAAAGAGCAAAGATTGTTTTAAAAATAAAAATTCATTTTTATTCATATGAAGGTTAATTAATTGCTTCATATAGTAGATGAAGCAACCAATTAATATCAAACCGTGTCTAACCGATCAAATGATATCAAACTCTAAGTTGGGGCATGAAAATATCTTTATTTTTTCTCTTTAAGGGGAATTATGGTATCAATACAGAATTTTCTAGAAATTAATTTAAAATTAGTCTTAGCATAAATTAATAAGCTTATTATTAGGGCCCTGATCTTTATTTAAATAAATATTTTCGTAGTTAAATAAATATTTTGCGATTTTTGATCATAAATAAATATTTGGTTTTTTGAGAAAAATAAACAAATTCTTTCTCTTTTAATCTAAATATAATTCAATATTTTTCTAATTCTCTTCTTAAAAAAATTATATACAAAGAAGACGACAATTCAAATGGAAATAAAATAAAATGTTGAGAATCGCTGCCTTTCTGCAGTTATATAAACCTGCGAACACAAATATTATAAAAGCCGCACTGCTGACGAAATCTCGAAAAGAAATGACTAATTACAATATCAATTACAAAATTACAACATTTGAAGAGGTGTTAAATAAAGATCCAGGCTATAAAATTTTACTATGTATCAAAAACAA
>JAWQRJ010005719.1:0-10053 GCA_033557515.1 Diorygopyx duplodentatus | reverse complement strand
AAAATATCAACATTGGTTTCTTCTTCTTCATGAACAACTACATCATTTAATACAATTGGGTCTTCATTGTTGGAGTTATTTTCATTCCTTCAAGTTCAAGTTCAAGTTTTCACTTCAAGTTTGTGCTTTGTATTTTTCCACAAGTAAAACAGTGATTGATCTTAACTTGTAGTAAGTTATTAATGTTTCTTCTGATATATTTGTTTCTATGAAGTGTAAACCCTCTTTCAACTTTATCCATCCAATGCTGGTTGTCACTGTTGTCTCAGGATGTGTATTTTCTTTTCCTGTAGCAATCTTGTTAAAATTAACATTTTCAACATTAAATGGACAAAGACCGCACGCTTTGCAGCGGTTTTTATAAGCCACTTCTGTAATCTGATCAAAACGTTTATTGACCACGGGTGTAAGGTTTCCTTTTTTGAATTTATTCCCAAAGTGTTCCATCCTCCATTTCTTAACTTCTTTTCTCCACACTGCTTTAAGTGGATAAAAAACAACTACATACATTGGTTGGAGTAGATTTGTTGAATTAGGGTACAATGAGATTAATTGTATTCTATTTTCAGAGCAAACTTTTGACACGTTTTCTTTTTGGTCCCATAGCTTACGTTACCTGTAACAACAGAACCAAAAAATACAGCAGTTTGTTGTGATAGATTAAATAAGAATCAGTGGAAGCATGTTAACAGTTTCAAGGTGTGTGTTCCAATTATTGACTTTCATGACGTACCAGTGGTTAACACCCTGTCAAAGACTGGACCCAAGCCACATAGGACAATTTTGCTTTAAGTCCCATTATCCACTATAGAATACCATTCAGATAGTGACTAAATATAGGAGATTTGCACAACAATTCTGCTAAACCTATGTCCGGAAGTGCTTATTAAGGATAATCTTGCTGATCTTGCATTTCTTTAAGTAAGAAATTATACATCGATTATCCGAATTAAGCTTGGTTAGAACAGGTCATGACGATTGATATCAAATATCAAACGTAACTTTATATGAGAAGAAATACGGGGGAAATACTTATTTTGAGCAAAGGCACATAAAACTCAGTGATTCAATTCAATTTAATTTTTTTCTGTATCAACCCTGCAAAGTAACATCAATTTTATAAGAGACAAAAATATTTTAAAACACGCTGACTTACAAAAAGCATATTTAGATGACTGCATCACTTATTTCCTCATTATATATTTCCTAATACCTTTACACAGTCTCTTGACCAGAAGAATCTTGTCTCCACACTGCATTTAGTGGAAATAATCTAGAAAACAAAGTTGATAGAAATATCTGGTAACAGTTATTACCAGAAATACCCTTACCTCGATCACATTTCTTGGTTTCAAATAATCAAGTATCACTGCAATTTTGTCTTGTACAGGCGTTGAGTATATTTATCGATCCGTGATAGTAAGCAAAGTACGTAATGGAATTCCCCAATAGTTGACTGTTGTTGTCTTTAATATAGTAATAGCTGCATTTACATTGAAAACTTTACATTGCAAAGTAATGGCCTCCATGGCATGGAGTAGGATTTTGCACCTTGACAAAGAAATCCTGAAATTAGAATTGTCAGAAATAAATTTATTTATGGAAACATTGGTAGATTGCCATATACACACATGCTTTAAATGCAATATAAATATAATATCTATTAACTGTTGCATTGTTTTAAATAAAAATAAGAACTTGAAAAGTAACCCTATTATGAATAATTGAAGTTACTTAATAGAGCGCCGTAGTTATTCTATTAAAATAAAACTATAAAATAGATAATTTTTAATTTAATTCAACAACATCCGATAATTTCTTTGTCACAAGCATTCTCACTTGAAAGGATTTAAAGATTTAATATTTTTTTGTAATTATATTTCTAGGTATTCTGGTTGATTACTATATTTGTCTATACCATATTATTATTGTATTTTTAACCAACATTTACTGAAATATTTACAATAAATTGCATTCTAGTTTAGGTACTTTTTTATTTGGTTAAATTGTGAAACAAATTGAGAAACACATTGAACATCTGGTGTGAAAAGGCACCAACCGTATTAAATGGATTACTTTGATTAAAAATTTAACAGCCCTAATTAAACGATAGTAAAATGAAAATCAGACCTGATCTTTTAATCCACTGGTCGCATACGTCACTATTATTAATAGGAAAATGAAATTTCTTAACTCCAATAGCTCCTTCATTGCTATTACACTTATTATAATGGAATATTTATAAGAAGACATCTGAAATCACACAAAACGTGTGTACCACCAAAAATGCTCTCTATTATCATAGACGAATTAGAAACATTTGTCTCTAATTTACTTGCTACCTTTAACAAAGTAATAATTGTTGGGGATTTTAATCTGGACTTATGGGGAGACACTGTGTGTGTAGCTATACATTTACTGGATAGTTTTGAATTATTAAATTTCATTCAAATTATATCGGTACCAACTAGAACGACAAAGACCAGCGTGTTTATAATTGTTACTGTTTGTAACTGATCCTGATATTTTTGTGGAATCCGGAGTTGTGTCGGCGGGTAATATGGCGGATTATGATTTAATCTATTGTAAATTGGACATAAAACCAGGTGTACAGCAGCCCACCATGATAATTAAACGAAAATTTGCTAATTTTGATTATCATTCATTTTTACACAATTTGTATAATGTTCCTCTTTATGAAATTTTTGATATAGTCGATATTGACGATAAGGTTACTCTCTTAAGAAATAACATTTTACAAATATTCAATATCCGCGCTGCATTTCAGAAAATTGAATAACGACAATGGAATTAAAAGCTGCGTCGAACGGCACTTTCATCAGAATATAACAGAGAAGAAAATCAGGCTTATTTAAACATGGCCAGATTAAAATACCACCTCATCTCTTGGATCTGCACAAAATGAATACTGTGAAACCAATATTTTACCCAAACAAATTCATGTTTATTCATGTTTTTTTTTTGATGGTTTATAGCATTTCTATTCCAAAAATAGAGTAACAACTGCTCGTTTTAGTTTTTGTACTCTTAATAATGATGATGTTGACAAAGTAATTAAATCAATTAATAGAAATGCCAAAGGATGCGACGGTATTAATATTAATTTGTTAAACCTCTGCTACCCACACGTGGTTTCTCAAATTACCGATATCATAAACACCCGCATTTCTACAGGTAAATTTCCACTTCTTTGGAAAAGAGCCAAAGTGGTTCCTCTTCCAATAATAAGAAAACCAGAGTAATTTTCTGATATACGTCCCGTGAGTATTTAACGTCATCCAAGGTGACTGAAATAATATTATGGAGACAATTGAAATTGTATATGGAAAATCACAATTTGCTCCAACAAACTCAATCAGTATCAGTATTTCAAGCTGGTTATAGTTTCAACACCTTTATTACAAATCATAGATGATATTTTACGGGCGACTGACAAAGGGGAAGTTACTATTTTGTGTCTTCTGGATTATTCAAAAGTATTTGATAGAATAAACCATAGATTGCTCTCAGCTATGCTAAACTATAATAAATTAGACAATACTATGGTTAACTTAATTACGAATTACTTAATGAATAGACAACAGATGGTTGCAGTTAATGGAAATAGTTCAGATGTAATAACAATTAACGCTGGCTGTGTTCAGGGTTTGATTATTTCACCACATCTATATAGCATCTATACCAGCAATTTCAGAATTAGTGTTAAAAATTGAAAATTTACAACTATTACATACATGTGATGATTACAATTTCAATGTGTTAACAAGTCAGCAATTGGAGAATTGTTAAATGTGAGAGTGAGATGTTTATCACAAATATAATCGAAAACAGTCCATCCTATGAAAAACAGAAGAATACTTTCTTTTCCTAAATTCAACGATTGAATGTTTGCCTGTTTTGTTAAATTGACAAAAAAATTCATTGGCATAACAGTCAGAGTTACAAATTGGGCACGTTACATGTAATTAAAATTGTGATCTTTCTACGCAAATATAAATCTAGATAGAATACTCGTTTAAAAACTTAAATTGACTAGTTGTAGAATTATGTAGCAATTCGAAAAAATATGTAAAAACAAACGTAAATAGCCTGCATCTCAAAAACTATACAACTTTGATTATGTGTAAGGTACGTTTGGTTCAAATGCTCTACTTTAATATTTAGATGAGCTGATATCAGTTTTGCCACTTCATTTGAATACGCTCTGTATACAGGTTGTATCTTAAATACAGTACCACTCTTCAGGGATGATTATATGGTCAACTTCAAGCCAAAAAATTCGTGAGGGGTGTGTCCTAAGTGGATCCTAGTAGCAAAAGAAATACAATACATTTTTAGGAAAAAATGTTTGAAACAAAAGTTGTACCATTGTTATTGCCAAAACACTTGGCACTGATTATGTATTCATTTGCAATCAATAATGGAAAAAAATAAATTAAAAATAAATAGTGAGGGCTTGCTTTTAATTAATCTATTTCATAGATATTTGATCTCTTGGGTCCTAAAACTGATGCCGATTTAGCACCTGCTCCAAAGGCTGAGAAAAAAGGTGCATCTAAAGTAAAACCAGAAGAAAAACCTAAAGATAAATCTGACAACAAAGCACCAAGTACGTAGCTTTAGTACAAGATTATAAAATAAAATAAAATTTAATTTTTTTATTATAGGTGAGAAAAATAGTCTTACTATGAACGACGTGATGAAAAAAGTTAACTTTCACGCACCTGGTCAGAATTTTAAAACTGACGGATACGTCATAATGGAGAATACGCATAAGTTACTGGCGGAACATTTAAAAGTAACTGGCGGAAAAATTCGGACTAGATTTCCACCAGAGCCAAACGGAATTTTGCATATTGGCCATGCAAAAGCTATAAACATTAATTTTGGTTATGCTGCTGCTCATAATGGAATCTGCTTTCTGCGATATGATGACACGAATCCTGAAAAAGAGGAGGAGAAGTTCTTTACTGGTATTAAGGACATGGTCACCTGGTTAGGTAAGTCATGATCAAATTGTAGTTTTATTCTTTGGTCTTATATTACTTGTAGTATCTTGAAATTTTTTGGTATATGTAAACTTGAAGTGGAGTATTATTGCTTTTTTGATATGTTGCTTTGAAAGAAAAAATGGAATCACCATCTAAAGTTATGCAGAAATAAATGGTGCAGTGTGACAAATAGATTCAGCTGGCAGTTCACAGTAATGTTTTCAATTTTTCATTTCTGAAGTCAAAAATAGGCGTGATTCAAGCAGGCCAATGGCAATCTTAAATTTCGACTGTTTTTTAAAAAAAAACAGCATCACTTGAAGTATCTTATTGTGTATAAGAGAAAATGTATAATTTGATTGCTTCATTTCAGGATATGCTCCTGCCAATATAACTCACTCATCTGACAATTTTGACCAGTTATATGAATGGGCAGTAAAATTGATCAAAAAAGGTTTGGCTTACGTTTGTCATCAAACTGCAGATGAAATGAAAGGTTTTAACCCGGAACCTTCTCCATGGAGAGATCGTCCAATTGCAGAGAGTTTACAGCTGTTTCAGGTTAGTTCCTATTAAATTGTTGGTATCCGACATACTAATGTGAACTAATTTTATGCCTAGTTAAATTTAAAATTATTAAATTTTACTAATGACAATTTTCTATTGTGTAGTACTTTATAGCTATTATATGATTTACTTGCTATTATCAAGTGGCATTAGAAGTGACCAAAATAAGCATTTTTTTAAAATAAACATTGAAACCAGTATTTGAAAAGCTTTAGCAAAGTACATAATTATGGAAGATAGCCATGGAAACAATACCAGACCTACTTGATCTTTCAACGGAACCAATTAGCATGTAAGGAAGTGAAATCATAAGAGAAATTTAGCTATAACTTTATTCAAGAGCAATGAACTTATTTAATAACTTGTTATGGTAGGGACGAAATAACATTCCTATATAATTGAATGGTTACAATATTGATTGAATAGTTTTTAATCTGTGGTATATGGCGGAATTAAATAACCCTTACTGCACATTGCTTATTGTGTTTCCAACGTTCGTGAAGAGTTAATTGTATCTACTATGATTACAAACGTAGTCAATGATACCTGATTGGTATTGCTGGTCTTTCACCCGACAATATATGATGTGAATGCAGTAGTATTCACTTTTTAATATTAAAAACATAGTACTAACTTAACTTAGTATATCTTCCATCCAAACTTGTTTCCAAAAATTTTTATCCTTCCTATCATTAGAATCGATTCGCTCGGAGTCTGCAAGTTAGCTTCTTTTATTCCTTTCGCAGGATATGAAAAATGGTAAAATTGATGAGGGCGATGCCACATTACGCATGAAACTGACTTTAGAAGAAGGCAAGTTAGATCCCGTTGCTTACAGAATACGATTTGTCCCGCACCACAGAACAGGGGACAAATGGTGTGTCTATCCCACATACGATTATACGCATTGTCTGTGCGATAGCATTGAACATATTACTCACTCTTTATGTACCAAAGAATTTCAAAGTCGGTACGTATAATATGTTTTCTATTTATTTATTGCTAGAAGAATAAAAAGGTAGCAAAAAAATATCATTAAACTGTTGCCGAGTAATCATCCAAAAATGTAGGGAGCTGCTTTATATACCATTGAATATATGGACATTTTTTTCATGTATTTTAGGAGTTGATCCTGAACTCTGATGTTGACAAATTAATTTTTTTTCTTCTAGACGATCAAGTTATTACTGGTTATGTAATGCTCTTGACATCTATTGCCCAGTGCAATGGGAGTATGGGCGGTTGAATATAAATTATACTGTTGTGTCAAAGAGGAAAATAGCAAAGCTAATTGAGAAGAAAATAGTAAAAGGTAAAGGTTGATTTACTATTACCGTTTTAACGGGCGTTGCTAATAATGCACTCTTTTTAAAGACTGGGATGATCCTAGATTATTTACTCTTACCGCCTTAAGAAGAAGAGGTTTTCCTGCAGAAGCAATCAATAATTTCTGCGCACAACTTGGCGTTACAGGTGCTCAAAGTACCGTAGATCCTGGAATGTTGGAGGCATTTGTTAGGGCTTACTTAGAAACTCATGCCCCAAGGTAAGTGAATTGTTATTCGGCAGATAAAACTTGCAAAATAACAGTTTTATTTTGTTCTTGTGCAACAAAGTAAAACTGTTATTTTGTACTTGTTCCCATTTTCCCCATTTCCACATCGAAATCTCGCTATGGTATTTACGTTGCCTCATCTTCCTTTATCTGCCAAATGTTGCGGTAAATAGTTGGTTGTTATTCTATGATAATTTTTATTGTATCTTGGGTTCTTTATCTTTTCTCCCCATTCCTGTTTACTTGTGGTACTTATATTCTGTATCTTAGAAGAAATAAAAAATGAAAAGGTGCCCAAAAGAAGACCACCCTTCTATAATTGTATTCTTGAGAGAGAAGATTTTTCTTTTACCTACTTACAGGTCAATGGTTGTGTTAAACCCATTGAAGATAACGATACAAAACTTCCCCTACGAGAAGGCTGTTAAAGTACTTGTTCCGGATTTCCCTACACAGCCGGAGAAAGGCAGTCACCACATAATGCTTAGTAAAGAAGTTTACATTGAAAAAGAAGACTTTATGGAGGTAAAACAAGTGTACCTTTGTACAACATTTTTATACTCATCTTATGAAAATGATCTAGACTGGTGAAAAAGGCTTCCGTCGTTTGACCACTACTCAAGGTGTTGGACTTCGGCATGCAGGACTTATTTTGGAAGTGGTTGAATTTGTTAAGAATACATCAAACGAACTAATCGAAGTGGTATGCAAATGTACGCAGGTAGAGAAAGTAGAGAAAAAGCCAAAAGCTTTTATTCATTGGGTTAGCGATCCTCAGGAAGTGGAAGTTAGAATATATGAATCCTTGTAAGAAAACTGTTCTCCAAAAAAAACTAATTATTACTTAAGGATGATCCACATTATATGTTACTTATGTTGTAGATTTAGACATAAAAATCCAGAAGATCCAAATGAAGTCCCTGGAGGATTTTTGTCAGATTGCAACTTGGATTCTCTAAAAGTGCTGCACAGTTATGCAGACAAGTCTATTTTGTCCGCAAAGGTGTACGACAAGTTTCAGTTCGAGAGATTGGGATTCTTTTCTATTGATCCTGATACAACTTCCTCTAAAATTGTAATTAACCAAACTGTTGCACTGAAAGAAGAAGCTGGAAAATGATGTGTGTTCAGTTGCTTAATGTGATTTGTATTTTTGTTTAAATATCAAGCTATACTTACTATTTTAATTAATTTTTCACCTGCCAGTAACTTTCTTGTGATAAAATAGAAGCTTTCAGTTTAATTGGTTGTTTGTGTTTAGCCTATTATTCGTACACTATTCTTTACTCCTCAGATAGCTGCATAACGTGTAAATAATCGAAGTGAAATCTGGGGACCTCACTGACCATTTCTGGGTCTCCTTATGCCTTCTTTTGCTTTTTTTTACACATGCTTATATCAATCTGCCCGGGAAAACACCCAGATTCCATTAGAGGCATTCCTTTTTGGAAATATTGGATATTTCCGATTGGAACATCTGCTTTTTAGAAATTGTTAAATAATACTGAGCATGAATGTTAACTAACTGATGATCAGTTAGTCAGTTATTTCTGAAGATGCCGTCTGCAACGAACGGCAAAACGTCAACGGAGAGTTTTTTCACCGACGCGGCGACCACCGGAAAGCCAAGAAGATTGAACACCGGCCGCGAAAGCCTAACGTTTAACATGTACTTGGATATTTGATCTTAAAGATTATTAAGATAACATTATTTCTCAAGAGGGCGGTGTAAAGTAAATTTTGATCCACCTTATGCTGTTTTCTAAAAAAAACACCCCAAGCGGTATTACTTTTATATATTGTCTAATTTTAATAAATAAAAGACGATATGACAAAAAATTTTTTTTGCAACATTATCTTATCATTTTTTTCATTTCAAAAATTTGTTCTGATTACAATGATGTATTACAAGTTGAGTTTGAGAAATGTAAATTTAAGTGTGAAACACTCTTTTCTTACCTCATTTAAATTTTGAGGATAATTTCCTTTTGAGGTGTATTGTTTAAGAATGAAAGAACCATTGATATCAGTGTTGTTCTTAAAATTTTAATAGGTGAATAAAATTGTAATATAATAAAATTATGTTAGTCAAATGTAAAAAAAATCTCAAATAATTTATTAACTTATTCTAGTATTTTGTCCATATTGTGGATTTGGGAAGTAGCTGTGCAGTATTAAGTATTTCTAAAATGGACAGGACAAAGGTTCCAATATTCATTTGTCAAGTTCCTGCATAGCACCCTGAGAAAGAATAGGGGGAGGAAATTCATATATTCTTTGGCTACATAATGATTAGGTAGAAGAGACGAAGAATCGCAGCACTCACTTCTTCTATGATATGGACTGGAGAAAAGATATCGGATTATTTACCAATTTCCTCAAGGTAAAAAGTACAAAATATCTCGAGGATTTTTCTTTAATTCATTGATAAAGTTCCTGATAATAGCAGATCTCCCATAGGGTCAATTTATGGGAATGATTTGTAGTGAGCTGTGATTTGAACTTGTAGAGTGCACTGTAACAATGTTCCTGAAAAATATGTCGAGGATCTTTCATGAATTCCCTGAAGAAGTTCTTTCAAATGCTAGAGCTCTGTGATCATTAAACATTAAACCATTTGATCAACAATTAACAACTTTATCGAAACTGATCTAGGTCCTGCAGCAACAGTGATCCAGGATGTTGTGTCGATCCCTGAGAAATTTAGGAATTGAGTCGAATGAATTGGGACTTGAAGAGAAAACTATGATCTTTGTGCTCAGCATTCCAGAAGATATATGGCAAGTGTGAGTTAGAAGCTATAATTGCTTATGTGTGTTGCCTTTTGAAGCAAATTTTGGACATTATCCCGATCGTGAACACTTTTTTTTAGTATTTTTCTCCTTTAATATGAAAAACTGTGATTCGACTGTTGGTTTA
>JAWQRJ010005718.1:0-10053 GCA_033557515.1 Diorygopyx duplodentatus | reverse complement strand
CTCGTCTTCTTTGTACATAGTTTTTTTAAGAAGAGAATTAGAAAAATATTGAATTATATTTAGATTAAATGAGAAAGAATTTGTTTATTTTTCTCAAAAAGCCAAATATATATTTATCATCAAAAATCGCAAAATATTTATTTAAGTACGAAAATAGTTATTTAAATAAAGATCCGGGCCCTAATAATGTGTATTCAATTTTTATTTGGTGAGAACTTTATGGAGGTATCATTCCTTATTTTAACCCTTATTATTTTTCCTGAATAAGGTAAGGAAGGGTATTTTATTATCTTATTGGGGAAAAAATAGTTCGTCAGTTATCCTGGGCATTCGGGTGATCTTCGAAAAATTGACAAATACATTAGCTTGATGATTGAGCTATCCCAGCTCAATCAACCATCACGGAAATATGGGATAATTAAGAACAAATTACGTCCAATTTCATGTACACTAAGTTAACACTAAGCTAAGCATAAAGCTTGACTTTATGCCAGATTGACGGTTATCTGGAATATTTTTTAAGAACTATCCATCAACTAACATTACATAATAAAGAAAACATCATCAGTCACTTTATTTTTATAACTTGTCTATCTTATTTCTAGACGAATTATAAGTAAACGAATAAATTACCCAAAAACCACAAAATTATTAATTGCAGTTAGAAGTTGTGCTTTCTAAAGATATTAAAGAATTATGTTCAAGGAAAAAAATCGTTTCCGAGAGGAGGTTCGAACCCGTGTCTCCCAATTTCCGGGCTGACGCTCTGACTATTGAGCTATTTGGGACCTTCCCCGCCTCTTTGGAATTTCTTTCCCTGAAGCACGTCTTCTGTATTTTTAGATAGTACAGATCTTGTAATTGCTTTAAAAAAATATATTAAATTTGCAGTGTAAAGAAGAGCATTTTGTCCACACATAAACTTCATATAAAAAAGCTCGAATGTATTTGAATTCATTGTATTATAACCGATCGAATAAATCAGAGCATGAACTATAAAAAACTGTTTCGTACGTTAACAAAAATAAAACGATAAATCTTGTTTTAAGCATATTTGTATATCGTTAACCAATACAATTAATTTATGTCAATGTATTACAACTAATCCGTCTAGTTTAATTTATAATTAATTGATTTGGTTTACAAGATTACATAAATATTTTATTACCCGCTTAATAATTACTGCACGCACGTTTCACAAATTTGATAAATTAGCTCGATATTTGCAGTAGAAATTATGTTGAAATTAAAAGTGCCTTTAAACAGATCAATTAATCATAAATCTCCCGTTAATATGAAAGTTAATGGTATGTACGGTTGGCATAATCGTGAGTAAGGCAGGTTTAATAAGACAGCTTACACAGTTGGTATGGCTGTCGTCACAAGCAATTAACATTTCTCAACTCAGCGCCTGTATATTAATCAAACGGCCTGCTATAAGCCTGAGTGCTGTAAAAACACAGGCGTACCTTTGACCTGCATGTGCAATAGACCGAAAAACGAAAAATTACAAAAATATACGTTAGCACTACATTGGCAGTCGAACAGAAGAATAAAGTATTAAAGCTTGAAGATTCAGCTGGTCATTGTGTGGTGTTGGTTTAAGCAACGTTAGCTCAGAACTTTCTCCTTAATATTTTCCGAATTTATGCTTATTGTATTATAAAGTAAAAAAAAATGAAAAATAAAGTAAAAAATTGACCTAAACAGTAAACCTACAATTATCGACGAAAGTGGCCGTCGTTTATACCCAAGCGAAGTATCTACGGTATACAGGTTTATGGCTCAATCGTGTACCAGCCATCAATGCTATCTTAATCGTCCGATTAATTGATTTAAACCGTATAATTGAAGTGGCCATAAAGATTTCCTGTTGCAAGGTCGTGAACTGTGAAAATACATTGCAAGCGGATATGTGACTTATATATAACAGTTGTAAAGAGAGTAAACTCGTATCTGTGTGTGATTTGGTTATAAATTATTAATAGTAGAAGATAAAGAGGTAATCCGAAAATACGTGTTTCCATAGTGTTTCGACACCTACAATTTTCAAAGGGTAAATGACTGGTAAATGGCATATAGTACTAGCATTGGGCTTTCACTACAGGAAAGTCCAATGCTAGTACTATATAGCGAAACATTCTACTTAGTATTTGTTTTATAATAATCCAAATATGGTCAATTTCGAAGAATTTCTGGTACACCGTTGGCTCCGCAATTTTTTCTGGAGTAATTACTGAAAAATTCTCTATATCTCTCTTCTAACCTAGATACTTTTCTATGCCTCTCAACATCCCTACTTTTTTTGCTTCTTTGATCACCAGAACCATATCGCCCGCATAAGCCAGTGAGTGCATTAGGATTTCTTCTACGCACACACAAAATTCTGTATTCATTCTGCAAATCTTCTGTAATTTCCCTTGTTTTTATCGAATCAGAACATTCCTGCAAATTCAAATAAAATAAAGGATATAATAATATCACGATTGATAATAATCGGTCACAATCTGGAAGGTGAAGTGCTGTGCAAGCAACGGCCTTCCTTCGCTGCTGAAAAACGAATATTTTAAAGAGTTTGCCTCCGCTCGCCCGATTTGCATTTCAAAATTTCTCCTTCTAGCCTCATCAGCTTCCCGCGGCTGACCTCCCTCGATTTCACAGGCCACTAGACAAAAGCTCCCGGCCTGCGACCTTATCTCGCTGTGTGTTTTCATTTCATTAGCAAATCAAAGAGAATCAATGTCTTATGGCGTACGGCCTCTGGGACCAACCTCGGTCATCGATAAAAGGTTTACACTCGGCTCAGGGTTAAACGGTACTTAACCAGGAAAACAACGAACGAGTTCGGAATTTTATTGTCCACTAATTAATCGAACAAATATTGATGATGTCTTTTTAAAGCTTACGCCATTCGGCTTATAAATAAATGCTGAATCAAACAAATCTTTGTCTTGTCGGAATAAAATAAATTAACGGTAATTCATTTTCAATGAAGATGTTTATTAGCTTTAACTATCTTCATTTGTTCTCTCTTTCCTGATTATATTACTTATCCTTAGTGGCAATACTAGAGAAACCATTTGAAATAATTGAAATAACTCAACTCCAATGTAAAGTATCCGTTTGTGTATCTTTGAAACAACTTGAAAACGACAACTTGGGAATGCCCTTTATTTGTATTGTCGAAGTTTTATTACGATGGGTCGTTTCATATTTTTTCTTAAGTTTTTGTAACCATATAAAATTACCTTTACTGCACTTCCAGTCAAGAAAAAACCTAAATAGGTAAACAGAAGAAATCGGTTGTTGCGATATATTTATTGTGTACGTGATTGTACTTTACGATAGAATTTTCCTGACACCAGAAAAAAAAAGCGTTATTGAGATCACGAACACTCTATTCAGAATTTACGCTATACTGGTGTGAAATCGATCAAAACAAATTGTTGTTGGGATCGAGTGGGTATCGCCCAAGGACCGTCTACCGATTACATATTATTAGCTGATATTTCAACGCTAATGGGAGACCTGACGAAAAAGTAAGCGGCCGTTCGACCCGAAGGATTTTTACTGTTTCCGATATCTGGGGCATTTTCCACGCTGCCGGCCGCCACCGCTTGCTAAACGGTCGCTGTGCAAACGTCATCCGCAGATGTCGCCCGGCTGACAAAAGACTGCACCGGCACGGTAGGTAACTGGGTCCTGCAACTTTCTCTAGCGCCGCTGCCTTATATAATTATTGCATATAAGCAGTTTACTGCACTTCGCAATTATCCCATAAATCATGTATGAAACCGTCGGATTTGTAATTCAATTGGTAACACAGCACTAACTTAGAAACCGGAATATAATGCGAATGTGATTGATACGTGTCAGTGGCCAGGTCAGACTTTCTACAGTTGCAGATATTGTTGTGCATACGCCTGGAACTGATGTGGTCACGGAAATTAAATTTATCATTATTAGATATACACCTGAGGATTGATGAAATAGTGCTTCGGAAAACTTAATACGCCAACTTGAAGTATTTTCGATAAAAAAGAAAATGGATTACAGATCAATACGACCTTGACCTGACCTTAAATACGCAACTCAACGATTACAAAAGTAATAGAAGCACCTTTCATATCTTGACTCCTTCACTCATGGTAGCATCTTAAATTTCTTTCAACAACTAATCTACAATCCATTCTGACATCTAACATAAACTTTAAATTTTGAGAACTGGTTTACCACATGTTATAATTATTTTTTATTTTATTTTCTGTTTTCAGTGCGAATTTTAATTTTAAAATAGTAAATCGTCACATCGCCAGTCTCTTTGTTTTTGTGTTTTCATATAGTGTCCATTTTTCACATTTCTACTGTTTTTACTGTCCATATTTACACCACTGCTTATAATCTGTCTTTATGAAAGATTTTCGCCTTTCTTCCCGTAAGTTTACTTTATTATTAAATTATATTTAAATTAGTTTACTTTATTATAAAGAACCAGTGTTCTTTAAATGTTTTAGCGATTTAAGAATGAAATATCCTCGAACAATTGAATTTCTAGGAAGCTAAAACACCAAATCTAAAATATATTAAAACATTGCCATACGAAGTTATTCAAATAGCATTCAATAATGAAAGTCAAATAGCAATGACAAGTTATTCAAATATCTTGTTGTTAAAATTAAAGAAATTCTGTTGTGTGCAGTGTATTAAAAGTTTTATTTTGTCTTCTGATTGATTTTAATCTTGTTCAGAAGTTTCTATTATGCTTTTGATAATTTCATAGTTCCTTGTTATAAACTGTTTGTCAGGTGTAAAAAAATTATATATTTTTTATTATTTTTATTATTTTTTTATTTCTTTCCATTATTTATTAGGTGCTTTGGTTTAAATTTAATGGTATCTTTAAAGATTTTGTTTATTATTTTACTTAGCTTAATGTGTAGGGGAGTTTATTGGTCTTACTGTGATGTGATGTAATGTGTGTTAATTTAAGTTATTTTGAAGTGTAATTTTTTTAGTTTTGTGATAGTATGTCTTTAACCAATAACCTACAACACGAATAGTGACAAACTAACTAAGATAAAATACGAACATTAGAAAAAAACGGGGTTTACTCTCTGGAGTAAAGCGTGACTTACGGAGCAGCGTATATAGGAAAGACAGGTAGAAAATTAATACAGAGAATTTAAGAACATAAACAAAACATCAACTCAGCATTCAACAGACACTTCATAACGAATTCACACCAGTTCGACCAAAACAAAAATTCAAAAATACTCCACCACAAGAACTAAGGATTTATGCTCGAATTATATGAAGCATACGAGATAGATAAAATCAAAAACACAAGACAAGATATACATACATTCACTAAATGAACAAACAAATCTGACAAAACGCCCACTGTACAAGCTACTAAAAAAATCATTATATATTATAATCACTCACATACATCATAATACACAATAGAAAAATAGATAAAATAAATAGAAAATCTGAGACAACAATAACCAAGACTAATTAAAACTACAAATACGTAATTGTAAATTCATAATATTAACCGCCAAAAACCAGTCCATAAACCGCAGATTTCGATACCACAACAACCCAAATGTCACCATCACGTTACAATAAAAAAAATCTGAAAAGTAGAAATTTACTTAAAAAAAACTTAAAAAACAATACTGTATAACAACACAATAGTAAGAAAGAGAAAAACAAAAAACTGAAACCTAATATGAACATTAATACTATAAAAATAAAAGACTAGTAAGTTTATAATATTAAAAACAACTGTAACAAGAACGATTATACAAATAAAAACAAAAATAAATATAGAATAATAAATAAACAATAAACATTACAGATACACAAGGGAATAGACAAAGATAAAAACTCAACACCGAAAGGAGATTTCAATTATTTACGCCAACAACATCTACCGAAACATGTAAGACTGAGAATATATCAATAAAAACAATATCAATAATCAGAATTGTACAATTCTTTTAATTGTATAAGCATAACCTGATTGAAAAGTGGATAATCAAGAATATAAAAATAATAGATGTTCCAACAAAATTTAAATTAACTGACATAATGGAAGTAAATATGTTATGTATAATTTCGTATAAATATTTATATCACTCTTACAAGCAACAAATAAATTTGAATTATGATATATCCTTTCCCACAATTCTGAAAGAATACAGTTAAAATAATGACCGCACGTTACTTCTTCCCGCAGTACATTAGCAGCGCATACACTTACAAAAAAACTGTATGGGCTTTAAATGTTGCACTTAAATAATTTATTCCCAATTATTTAATAGGGTACAGTCGCCAAATATTGCCCCCTTTTTGTAAAAAAATTGTAGAAAAAATATATTACAGGTAAAATAATAAATAAAACGTCAAACATTAGGTACAATACTTTTTTTACTAATCAGTAGGTTTAGAAACTAAATTTAGAATTTTAACACTTTTATTCGTCGAAGGGTGTGAGTATCATCATCATGGACAAACATGAACTTTTTGATTACAAAAGTATCATTATAAACTATAATTAAAATCACGTGTTAAATTATTGTAAACATTAGGTTAAGTGTAACTTGCGTTCTACACCTCTACGAACTATGCTAATGTTGGAATATTAATCCTGATTGGTTGTATTGTACACCGAAGAAATTTAATTAGATGATAACACATTTGAAGTTACTTAAGATAAAAATTAGATTATTTCTAAAAGATATGCTTGCCTTGCTGACGGCTAGGTTTGCAGTATTAAGCGGAAAAACCGGTCGAACATGTTTTATATGAAAGTGCGCAACAATATGCGCCCGAATAATTTGGATTTTGAATTTAAAATTAGAGTTTAAAAATTACATTGTTATACATATTGTAAACATTATGATTATAACAGTTATATGAATTTGCATATTTGTAGATAAAAACTTATATCAATTATTAAATTGAAGAATTATGTTAAGTAATTTTAGAAAGTTAATGGTTGTAATATAATAAAATAGCGAGTTGTAAATTATTATATTAGTTGTATAGTTATTAATTATATAGTCTATAAATATGTAATATAAATTATATAACCTATTTCATAGCTTTCGAATAATGCCATAAAGTAGCCTTTCTTCAGTTGATGAATGATTTTGATGTTATCAAATGTGAATTTATGATTGTTAAAATGTATGTGTCTACCGAAGTTTGAATTATTGCTTGTGAGATGTTCTTTGACTCTAATTTCGATTTTTCTGCCGGTTTCACCTATGCATGTAAAATTGCAAGTTTCACATGTAAGGGTGTATACTCCTTTTTTTTCTAGTAATTTGGTAGGTGGTTTACTATTGTTAAGTATGTTTTTTAGATTATGGTTGGTTTTAAGGGCACGTGAAATGAAATTAAATGTGAATTTATTAGCAATGTTTTTAATTTTGTTATTGATTTTGCCTTGGTAAGTGATGGCTCTATAGATTGGTTTAATTTGTCTTCTATATGTAGTAGTGTTGTATGGTGATTATGTCTAACATTGTATGTTTGAAATATATTATTAAAATAGTGGATATAACCATTGTTATGAAGAAATTTGCTGTATAATGTTTAACTCTTTTTTCATGTTGTTAAAACTAAGAGTATTTTTGAGTCTGTATAGATAAGAAATGAAAGTTGATTTTCTAATTGTTGGGTCATGAAAAGAATTAAATGGAATAATAGTGTCGGTTTGTATAGGTTTCCTATAAATGTCATGATTAATTGTATATTGGATGTTATTAAAATCACATATAAAAAATTTAAGGTGGTTATATTATTCACCATAGAATTATATGGCGAATTTTATTTTAGGGTGTAATGTATTTATAAAATTATATAGTTGATTAATAATATTTATATTTGTAGTGTCAATTATGACTAGAATATCGTCTACATATCTGTTCCATAATATAATTTTGTTAATGAATTCGAAATTGCTATTGTGTACAATTTCTTCTAAATGGTTCACGAAAATGTCACTCATAAGTCCGCTAAGTGGGGAGCCCGTAGGTAAAACCTTCAATCATTTTCTAATATTTATTGTTAATTGTGAAGTGATTTTGGTTAATACAAGCAGTTAAAAGTTTTATTAAGTTATTAGCATCTATGTTATTGTTTAAGTGATATTAGTGTATAAGTTAGTAATATCAAATGATAAAGTTGTAAATTCAGAAGGTAGTATTAAATTGTGAATGTTATCAAATAAATTGTAACGATTTTTTATGGTATATTTTATGGTGTAAATTCAATTATATTTTTGAAGAAATTGACTAAGAATGTAGAAACAAAGTATGAGCTAGAATTAGTGGAGATTAAAATTGGTCTAATTGGAATACAATTTTTGTGTATTTTGGGGAGGGAATGTTGCTTAGGTGTTATTGGGATCATGGGTAATGCTTCTTTAGGATTGAAATTATTTATTTAAAGTTTCTGAAGTATTTTTTTATGATTTCTTTGAAATTATTGTGAAAAGTGAGATTAGGGTTTCTCTTACCTCTACAAAGTCATTTTCTTGTATAAATTGTTCTGTTTTTTGAATGTAATCTACGTTATTCATTAGGATTATACCAGCGTTTTTATCACGTGTTCTAACTATGATGTTTTCTTCCTTTATCTTTTTTTCTAGGTGTTGTAGTGTGATGTTTTCTTGATCTTCATGTATTCTTGATTTTTTAGTTCGATGATGCAGGTTTTTTCTTTTCTAATGGTTGTAATATTTCTTCTTCTTGTGGATGGTTTTTGATGGCTACTTCAATTTCTATTGTCAACTTTGGAAAGTTGATTTCTTTGTACGGAGCATATTTATATCTTTTTTGAAGAAGAGTTTCTTCTGGTTTAGTTTCAGAGATGAAAGATTACTGGATATATTAAAGATATTGGGGATTTGTTTTGATATTAATAATTCTATTTTCGTTTTGTGTTTGTTAGTTATTTTATGATGTGTGATTTTATTGAGGAAACTTTTGAAATGTAGTCGTTAAGTATCAGAAAGTGAAGTTTTATGTTTAAATCTGAATAAAGGTGGTATAAAGTTATGTTGTAATTATTAACTATTTTATATTGTTTTCTAATTTCTGTTTTCATAAATTGTTGTTTTAATTGGAATACTTTATTTCATTTTATTTTCATTTATTATAATTAATAATATATTTCCAAAATACAATGTTAGATACAATAACCATACAATACATAAAATAGAGCCATCACTTACCAAAGGCAAAATCAGTAACAAAATTAAAAACATTGCTAATAAATTCAACATTTTACTTGCCCTTAAAACAAACCATAATCTATAAAACATACTTAACAGTAGTAAATCACCTACCAAATTACTAGAAAAAAAATGGTGATACACCCTTACATGTGAAACTTGCAATATTACATACATAGCAGAGACCGGCGGAAAAATCGAAATTAGAGTCAAAGAACACGTCACAAGTCATAATTCAAACTTTGCTAAACACATAAATTTTAATAATCATAAATTCACATTTGATAACATCAAAATCCTTCATAAACTGAATAAAGCTACTTATAAAGCTAAATGGCATTATTCGAAAGCTATGAAATAGATTCATATAGAAAAAACCATCCTCAAACCTTACTTAATGATCAATTGGAAAACAATATTCCACATATTTACCATTCCCCCAGACACCCTTTTAATTTAAAAACATATTTATAAAAAAAAGCTACTGTAGCTTAGTGCTCATAGACAGTACTATTTTCTGTTGGGTGTGCAACTTTTATACAGATAGGTTGGATAGTAGATTATCCTTATACTGAAAAGTAACTGAAAAATTATTTTCCAAAGGAAAGTTAAATATCACAGAAACCGTTAATCCTCGGTGAAAAGAAAACTTAAAATAGAAAGAAACATTTGTACAAGATCAGAAAAGATAACGTAAAAATTTCAGTTCCATACTGCACTATCTGGCCGGAGATTATTTAATTGTAATCAAATCCCAGCCGTGCCTAAACAATTACAAAAATGCAAATAGTTGGTACGCACAA
>JAWQRJ010005717.1:0-10055 GCA_033557515.1 Diorygopyx duplodentatus | reverse complement strand
GATTAGTACCGCTCGTTCAAAACTACTGTGTACGTGTGTTCAACCTGTATTAGTTATATTCATTGCAATGTCGAGCATCACTGAGAATTGTTATATTTAACAATAAAATTGTAGTGCGAGGTAGATAATTGTCCAGCAGATTATAAACCAGGGTAAAGCGACGGTTTAGTAAGTGTTCCATAGGACGGTTGTATAAAGAAACTGCAACTACGCAGTCAGGTGATGACTATATGACTCTTACTTCAGAGGCGCCTTACCCAAGAGTAACGCTTTTAAAATACATATCTATAAAATGAACAAATATTCCAAAGCTTTACGCGGCCCATTTAAATTTTCCTGCGGCCCACCGCTTGAGAATCGCTGGTACAGAAACTCAAAAATAATAACGATAACTTTACGGAAACATCAATCATATTCCGACAATAATACGAAGAACACATGTCAACCAAAAATCCATATAGTCAATAACACAAGGCTCACGTATCCGAAGCAGGAAAAAAATAATAACGTTTATATTGGCCTGGCCCTTCGACCACTTTTCAGGTTCGCTATCCTTGCCGAGGGGGCCAAAGGACGAAGGTCCTTTGGCAATATAACATCCGTCCCTCACCGTTACATTGTTATACATACACATTTCCCCGAACGTAAGACAAACCTGCAGATGGTCAGTTTTATTTTCGGGATAACCGTTTAAGGACCTCCGGGCACTTTCTTGCTGTTATTGGCTTATTAGAAAAACATTTTCATGAGTCGTCCTGGCCCAGGGATATTTTTCATACCAAAACAGGGGTGTTCTATCGTTCTAAACGAAAAATTTGAAACAAAAACGCTTATTTATAATTAGAAGTGGGTAGGATATATAGTTTTTTTTTAAGAGTAACGGTCCGTGTGACATCTTTATAGCCACCTTGTCCCCATAGATTCCCGGGGAATGATT
Organism: Diorygopyx duplodentatus; assembly: GCA_033557515.1. Lineage (NCBI taxonomy): Eukaryota > Metazoa > Arthropoda > Insecta > Coleoptera > Scarabaeidae > Diorygopyx > Diorygopyx duplodentatus. Next base: position 9,118 of record JAWQRJ010005717.1, on the reverse strand, counting down.
GGTTCCAGATCATTTCCCAGACAACTAATTTTTAGTTTGATAAATGATGATGATTTTTCGAGTGATTCGAATTCTTTTATGCTTTTTTTTATTTTTAGCCAATAGGGAGTTAAAAACGTATTGGGGGAAATGTGCTAATAATAGCAACTTCATCTTTTACACCCGGAATTTAAAAGCAAGCAAATCTCGATACCTAAATAATTCCGATTAAACAGGATCACAACAAGTTCGGAACGTCGTCGCAGGGGCAGATTGAAGCTTTGATTAAATTCTGATCGCTCGCAGGAATTTCCCCGTTTTCCCGTAGGTGCCTTTCGACACGTACACAAGACGAGAAGGAAAATAAAAGTAATCTGCCTACACGGTTGTCACCGTAAAGTCTCTTTTGTGAACGCCCGTGCCAATAAGGCGAAGCCGTGATATATGCGACTCAGTATCCGGTAAAATTAGTTTTCCGGACAAGAAGACAAAGGTCGGCAGAACGACGGGGGACCGATGCAAATTCGATATAAACGCGGAAATGTACGGGGTTTAATGGAATTCTTTTGCCCGGAACAGTAGTAATAAAGGGAACAAGGAAAGGTTTTTATTTGGAAATTATAACACTGCAATTTCAGAAAAACTTTTTCGTGTTAATTTTACTTTGGTGAGTGTCCAATGGACAAATTCCAAATAAACATTCTCCCCTGCGGTATGATAAAATTTCAATTTCGATTTGAGCACGTGGGTAATACAGGCCGCGGCCACAACTTGGGCGAGGTTTCTACAATATCCGGCCGGGGCGTCATCTGCAGCTAGACTCTTGGGCGACCCAAGGTGCTCTCCGGATATTGGTCAGTTTTATTGCACGGGACGGCCAGCGCACCGTACGTGAGCCGTAGGACATATATCTTAAGGTCTGGGGGGGAAAAGGGGGGTGGTGGTCAGATGAAGAAATAACCTTTTTATGTTGCTTTTACTGGCGATCTCGTAGAATCGCCCATAAACCTAGCGGGGAATTATACTTTGAATTAATATCCGGACGTTAAATTAATATTGTTTCATTTGGTAAACACGGTTGATAACCACGACCAGATTCGAGGGTGTATTGGGACGATTTTATGGGCGCGTTTAATGTCACGAACCTTCGGCGATGAACGTTAAGTTTGAGTGGATTAAAATTAAACGTTTAGGCAAACAACAAAGCGTATTAACTTTTTAATAATAACCTTTCCCCCGCAACCCTACTTCGGTCCAAGAATCAGTCGGGGTGCAAAGAGAATTACGCTTCCGCTGCCAATAATTACTTCGCAAGTGTACTAAATCCCCGAAATTCCAGGACCTTTCTTGCCGTCCACGCTGTAAATAAGGTTGGACGTTGTTATACGGGATCCAGGGCAAATTGTTATTCATGAATTACAACCTCTGCGGGGCTCCCCTCCTTCTGCATCCCCCCAGACGCCAAGACCTTGTTTTTACTGCCCTCGCGTAAAAGTTGGGAGAAAACAGTTTTACTTTAGCCGCTGTATGTTTATACGGCAGCACTTCTGAATGTGTTTTTAAGCAAAGTAGAACTGTGCGAGAATATAGCGTGACAAACTAATTGCTAACTACTAATTAAATTTAAAAGCTTAAAAACGATGTTATTGAAAGGCAGCTACAGTCTTGAAACTGATTGTACTCTAAAAAGCATGAAAACTAGTTTGACATTATTATTATGTTTTTTGCATGAAGTTTCCTTCAAAAGATAACATCTGATGATGACCCAATTTTGGTCTCTACTGACGAAGAAGATAAATGACAATGATGACTAAATGCCGAGTTAATAAAAGCTTTTCCCAAGACAAAAGGGAGGAAAATTGATAAGATGCATCAAATGTTTCCAATGGATACAATGAGGATTGCATTGAAAATCCAGGACCTAAATTTATCTGCACAACTCGTCTGGAAAATTAGAATTACTTAAACCATACCAATGATTAACAAAGGACTGATCAGATATTACTATGCTTACTAAGTACTAATTTTATATAATATTATTATGAATACAATTTAAATTCATTCTTATTCATCAATTTAAATTAGGTGCCCAAAAATATGTTTTCAGAATTTGTACTTTTTTGTTAAAGTTACCTTTATAGAATTTGTAACAAAGTTAACGAGTTTTTGATTATTTTTAAGAATAAAGAAGTATTGTACCTAATGTTTGACGTTTTATTTATTATTTTATCTGTAATATTTTTTTTTCTACAATTTTTTTTACAAGAAGAGGGCGATATTTGATTAAAAATTTTAGTTGGGTTTTGAAGCAAGATGAACCCATTGTTTCTAGCAAATGGTGATCACTGAGAACAATAGCGGATTCGGAATTAGCAACATTTTTGGTGCGGCGCACCAAAAGGTTTCACGCGAAAAGAGAAAATTTTAAAATTGTGATAAATTAACTGGGATAAAGCCATTCTTAGTCAAAAATGTCCAACGAATTCAGAACTGATTAGTATTTTCAATAAAATTTTGTAATAAAGTCGTTAAATGTGTTTAATTCAACAAATTCGTCGGTAACATGTTCTAACCGTTATGTGTTGATAGTTTTCTTTACAACTTTTGTTGTTGAAACAGTCAGTTATAACAATGTTCAATGGTTTGGTGTTACTTCTTATACTTGGCAAATGATTATTATAATATATTTTATTATATTTTTTATATTATAATATAAAAAATATCACTAATTTCTCTCTTTCTCTTTTAGCACATCAAATCATTTATTTTTATAATAAAAATTGGAATAAAATGTAATACTATACACTTCTGATTACTTACTACACTAGTCAGAAGTGTATATATAGTATTACGTTTCATTCCAATTTTTATTATAAAAATAAATGATTTGATTTGACATTTATTTAAAATGAATTTATAATTAAATTGCTGAAGAATAAAAATAATAATTTAAAAAAGGACGGAGTGTAATAATTTATATTGGATATATCATAGAATAATATGATCGAAACAATTTTTTGATATCTCGCAGGGATTTTTTATTTAAAAAATGATAAATGTTCATTGAAAAATAATTAGAACTGATTTCTTAAATTTTAACGCGTCTATATTAAAAATCGATCAAAAATTCAATTTTCATTTTGGACGTGCAGTTTTTTAGAAATTGATACTGAATATATCATAGAATAATATGATCGAAACAATTTTTTGATATCTCGCACAGATTTTTCATTAAAAAATGATAAATGTTCATTGGAAAATATTAGAACTGATTTCTTAAATTTTAACGTCTCTATATTAAAAAATCGATAAAAAATTCAATTTTCATTTTAGATGTGCAGTTTATATTTAGAAATTTATATTGGATATATCATAGAATCATTTTACAATTAATTGTAAATTGTATCGTTTCTAGTCTTTTGTGTATTAAAAAATTGTAGTAAATACATTGCGTTTTTAATAAATATTTCACCTTTTTTGTTAAATATTATATTTAAATATTTGCCATTTTTAAATAAATAAAGATCCGGGCCCTAGTAATGGTTAATAAAACACAACTGATGATGTAGTGAAACTACGAAACCGGTTCTGATGATTAAATTCAATTTTACAAGAAAAGAAATTTTGGTGGAGGCGCCGGTGAACTTGTTTAATACCCGACGAAAATGTTTAAAAATTTAATTTGATTTCCAAAAAAATGTATGGAATAAATTAGCTGAAAAAGCGAGAACCGCTTCGGAGCGGATGGCGTTCTGATTTTTCATTCGGGTCCCTCGATTAGCTGTCAATTGCTTGGAGCTGGAAAAACATCCCCTGACGGAAGTAAACGGGAAGTGAGTCAATGCAGGGCCAACTGGGTGTGTAATTGCGTTGCTTACAGCTGATTTGGTTGCTTAATTGTCCCGGGATTGGAAGCACTGCACATCGCCTGTCTGCCCTACACCACATTACCCTCCTGTCGCTAACATGAAAAAATCTTTTTTTTCAATTTTTCAATTTCAATAAGTCTTTTGATGACGTGAAGAGTCAGGAATTAATCTGCATAAATGGGTGGATCACGTTAATTGCGTGGATTATGGAGTGAGTATTTAATTGGCTGATTTTCACCAGAAAGCCAACGTGGCGTGTAATTATATTTTTTCCGCCTGATTTAAACATTTTAAAAGCGAAACCTGTCAAGAACACCAGAACTCAAAGATTTCATTATTTCGTTCCATATGTTAAGGAGGGTTTGTGCGAAATTTATTCAATATGGGGAGTGAAAGAATAAAGGGATGAAGAGTAGAGAAAATGAATATTTTAGATGGTATCCCACTTACTCTGACTGTGATAAGAAAGTAATGAAATATCTAATACGTCTGCTTTTATTAAATTTATATTTTAAAAGATACTTTATAGAATGAAAAGTGTAATTTCGAATTTTTGTCCACCCTACAAAATGCTGTGGAACTATACAGATTATGGAGTACATTTCGTCGCTGAAGGATAACAAAAAAAGCCTGCGTTAACTATCCCAAAATGGAGCCGGTTTCGCATTTAAAACGCCGGACCAAATTGAAAGTTACGATTTCGGATTCGGCATATGGGGACTGGCAATTATTGTCGGCGATTTTCCCAATCCGAATTCGCACCCAATACCCATTAAAGAGCGGGGGTGCCGAGGGGTATTCCAAATAAAAATTAATGCCCCTCACACCCCTTAACGGGGGGAGTATAAAGCCCCCCATTCGAAAGCAATTCCACACCCTCAGTATCGGAAATTGAGAATCTATCACCAATTTTCATTTCCTTTATTTCTCTTTTCCTTTTTTTTTTTCGTTAGAGTTCGCCTGTACTAAAATACGAAATAAAATAGAATTAGGTAGTACCATATTAGTACCATATTAGCATTATTACATAACGAAATAAAAGCTTCCATAACCAGGAATATGCAATTAAAACCACCCTTAAAAAGAGGGGGACTCTTTTTTTTTCCAAAAAAAGCGTTTTTCTTCCCCCATCGTTATTTACGAGCCAATATAGCTCAGATTGAAGGCCGATTACCAATTACCGGAGCAAATCTAATGTAATTTTAAATAAATTATAGCCTGGATGTTATTTCCGACCCCCCTCCTCTCCTCTTACTGCGCTACATTGGCGTACGTAATGGCGGTAAATTTCCCGAAAATCGATTCCTGAATAATTCACAATTAATTTCGCAGCATCAAGGCGGATAACTCAATTACCTCCGAAGACATACACGTGCTTCCGGGCGAGGAATTGCCTACAAACAATCCACTTATGAGCCAAGATGTACACTAACAACCTGCGCCTAGTGGGGGTTCATTAGGCATTAAACTTGAAATAGTGAAATAAGGAATCGCGAATTACAGAGTACCACGATTCGAAATGGAGCGATTTTTTCTTCTGGATGTTATTAAGCTAAAGTATCGTGAATTTAATTAAGCTAAAGTATCGTGAATTAATTGTTTATTAAATCTTGTTCTCAATTAATCTTTTTAAACAACTCATTGGAGCAAATTTCAATTTATAGTAATACAGTGAATTTCTAATTAGAAGATACAAATTTCTTTGTAAGACGGAGCAATGTCGAGTCAAATTAAGATTATAATCAATAGCTTTAGCTAAATTATGAATGCAATTAACTGTTAGTTGCTTCTTGTGCTTCTTCGGACAATACTCCTGTAGGTAGGAGTGCAGATGTTATAATTTAAGTTTTTATAATAATGCGGAATATCTTTTCGGAATCTGATTCCTGCAATTTTCAAACGAATCTTCATATGAAGAAGAAGTAATGAGCCGGAACAGGAAAGAGGAAAGGTGGCGAAGGAAAATGGGAGAAGTCAGAACAAGAAGTCACGAGAATAGAGGAACGAGGAAGAGTGATAAAGATGGAAGGAAAAAAAACCAACCAAGGAAAAAGAAAGGTGAGGAAATGCGAGCAGAAAAGAAAAGAGCAAGGAATTAGAAGTAAAAAGAAAGAATAAATGAAGAAGGCACAATGTGAAAGAAGAAAAGAAGTAGGCGCCGTCTTCTACAGTGGACAATGAAGGAAAGGATGCGAAAGAAGGAAGCTGGAAAAGGAAGAGGGCGGAAGAAGGAGGGAGCAACAAAGGAGAGAGGTGGCATTTCAAAGTGACGAAGAAAAACGAAGAGGAAAAGAAAGATTAAGCAGAAAGAAGAAAAGAGGAGCAATATGATAGAGGACAGGAGGAAGAGCAAAAATGGAACAAGTACGAAATCGAAGAACCATAAAGGAAAATGGAAGAAGGTGGTGTGACGCCATAATTCAGGGTTTAAGGCTTTAAGGTTTAACAAATACGTTTATTTGTGAACATCTTTATTGACATCTCTGTTGACATATCATATTTGTCAACATCAATCTCAAGAAAGGAAGAAGAAGGAAGGAGGCGTGAGAAACCAACAGAGAAATATAAAATTTCAAAGCGGGAAAAAAAAACTAAAAGAAAAATATTAAGAAACTAAAAGTAAACAGAGCGAAGGAGATAAGGAGAGAAGATAGAGGGAAGATCCAAAATTTCATCCCTTTTGATGTTGTGCGAAGTCGAAGAATAGACGGGTACAGAAGCAGTAGGGTAATTGAAAATGGACAAGACTTCGATGAACGGATGTAAGAAAAGGACAGAAGCGCACTGAAAGAAGGATAGGGGAAGAACGGGAAAAAAAGAAAGACAGGAGAAAACGAAACGAATGGAAAATAGACGGCATTTGAAGAGCAGTTCTCTTAGAAATTAGAGAAGGAGCTTAGAATTCGATGATTCGATGTATATGATAATATGGGCATGGCAACTAAAAGAATAAAAAAACTGAAAGGGATCAGGAAGAAGAAAGAAGAAGGGCAGAAAGGGAGAAAAACTATAGGACGAAGAAGAATATGAATTAAGAACGCTGAGAAGAACAATAAGATTTTTAAAAGGTAGAAAGGAGACGTAGAAACTAAAAGAGATAGAATACTTATAAAAGAATGAGGAAACGAGCAAGAAAGAAGAAATAAATCGGAAGCAAATAGAGAGGGGAGAAGGCGGAAGGAAAGGGAAAGAAGCAAGAAATATACAATCCAAACAGTATTAATCCAATACAACGCGAACTAACAAAATGAACAACGTTTCGACGAAGAAAGATAAAAGGAAGAAGGTAGAAGAAGTTTCGAAAACAAATAAAGAAAGGAAAGAAGAAATGTGGGAGAAATGGGGAAGAACGGCACAGGATGGGAAGAGAAACGGAGCACAACGCCTCAAAATTTAGCTATAAGCAATTTTCTAGTTGAATAAAAAGGCTTTGCTTTAATTAAAGCAAATAAACGAAGTTAAAAAGCCTTTTTATTCAACTACCATATTTGCAAGATGAAACACTCAAATATAAGAAATATAGACAACGGTTGCATAAAGTGTGAAACTAAAAGAAAGTAGCAAAATCGATGAATATAGGCTGAAGAGAGAATAAAGAATGAAATGAGCAAGACGGAATAAGGAAGAAGCAAGAAAGAAGAAGGAAGGACGGACAAATATGCAATACTCAGATGAACAAAGAAAGTATTGCACATTTGTGCAATACTTTAGAGAAAGATAGAGGGAACAAAGATAAGAGTGAGGAAGAAATAGTGCACTAAATAATGAAGGAAGGGCGAAAAGGCTGACGAACCAAATTCTTTGAAGAAGAAAGAAGAAGCACGAAGACGGAAATAGAGATAGAGATGAAATAAAGGAAAAAGTGGGAATATGAAAGAAAGAGCACAGAAAAGCAAAATGGAAAAGGAGAATGAAGAAAGGTAGAACACAGTAGAAAGAAGGTTGTAGTCAGATTGATAATAAACTAGAAGAAAGATCTGAAACGAAAGAAAGAAGTAGGAAAAAAGGGTAGAGAGCAGAAAAGAATGAAAGAAATGGATGAAGAAAATGAAGATGGAAGCAGAGATAAAGAAGAAGGGGGAAAAGTAGGCACATAAATGTTTTGGATAAAATTTGGTTAGGCTTACTTCTTAGATCGGGTTGGGTTTGGATCTGTTTTGGTTCGGTTCGGATGCGTTGGGTTTGAATTTTTTCTTCAATCAGCTCTATATGGATGGGTCAAGAGTTGTAGAGGGCCTCCTCTGCGAGTTCCCCTACAATTCTTGAGGAAGAGGAGGGAGAGCCGATGAATGAAAATATTTTTTCAGTCAGAAGAGAACAGTTTACCTTTATTTAATATAATAAGAATCATAAGGATCGTTATAATCTTAGAAATGGTATAAATGTTCTAGAAAAGATCTAGTGACAATCCTAGAATTCCTAGATTTTTAAAGGATCAAAATCTCAAGAACCTTGAGAGTCATAACAAGACCGAAAATTCTAGAAATCCCAGAAATAGCAGAATTATTCGAGAAAAGACCCAAAAACAAACTTAAAATTCCTAGATTTTTGGAAAAATCTAGAATCATAAAGATCCTTATAATCTTACAAGTAATAGAAATATTTTAAAAGAAATCTAGAGCCATTCCTAGAATTCCTTGATTTTTAGAAAAATTCTGGATAAAAAATATCACTGACAGTATTGAGATGTAAAATATCCTAACTATAATAAGAATCATAAGGATCCTTATAATCTTAGAAATAGTATAAATGTTCTAGAAAATATCTAGAAACAATCCTAGAATGATTAGGTTTTTAGAACAATTATAGATCAAAATCTTAAGAACTATGAGAGTCATAACAGGACTGAAAATTCTAGAAATCCCAGAAATAGCAGAATTATTCTAGAAAAAATCCAAAAACAAACTTAAAGTTCCTAAGGTTTTAGAAAAATCCTGGATAAAAAAGCATTGAAATTCTAAATATCTTAACTACCCTAAGAACCATAAAGACCCTTATAATCTTAGAAGTAGTAGAAATATTTTAAAAGAAATCTTGAAATATCCCTAAAATTCCTTGATTTTTAGAAAAATACTACTGAAAGTATTGCGATCCTAAATATCCCAACTATAATAAGCATTATATATTTTTTCAGTCAGAAGAAAACAGTTTACCTTTATTTAATATAATAAGAATCATAAGGATCCTTATAATCTTAGAAATAGTATAAATATTCTAGAAAAGATCTAGTGACAATCCTAGAATTCCTAGATTTTTAAAGGAATTATAGA
>JAWQRJ010005716.1:0-10055 GCA_033557515.1 Diorygopyx duplodentatus | reverse complement strand
TTCGAAGATAATCTAAGAAATTTGAAATAATTCGAAGAAATTCCAAGAGAATTAGAAGATACTCGAAGAAATTCCAAGAAAAGTCGAAGGTACTCGAAGAAATTTGAAGAAATTCCAAGATAATTCGAAGATATCCAAAAAAATCCAGTAAAGAGAAGATATTCGAAGAAAATACAAAAAAATACACGATAATTCTAAGATATTCCATGAAAATTCGAAAATATTCGAAAATATTTGAAGAAATTTGAAAAAAAAACAAGAAAATTCGAAGATATTCCAAGAAAATTCAAAGATATTCGAAGAAATTGGAAGAAATTCTAAGAAAACTTTAAGATATTCGAAGATAATTAATCGAAGAAATTTGAAATAATTCGAAGAAAATTCGGCAATATTCGAATAAATTTGAAAAAACAAAAAAAAAATTCCAAGAAAATTCGAAGATAGAAAAAATTTGATGAAATTCGAGAAAATATCCAAGAAAATTCGAAGATAATCGAAGAAATTTGAAATAATTCCAAGATAATTAGAGGATATTCGAAGACATTGATGAAATTCGAAAAATATCCAAAAAATTTGATGATAATCGAAGAAATTTGAAATAATTCACAGAAATTCCAAGAAGATTAGAAGATATTTGAAGAAATTTTAATATATTCCAAAAGAAATTAACGAAATTCGAAGAAATTCCAAGAAAAGTCGAAGATACTCGAAGAAATTTGAAGAAATTCCAAGAAAATTCGAAGATATTAAAAAAACTAATAAAGTTAGAAGATATTCGAAGAAAATACCAAAAAAAATCCATGATAATTCTAAGATATTCCATGAAAATTCGAAGATATTCGAAGATATTTGAAAAAAATCAAAGAAAAATCGAATAAATTTGAAGATATTCGAAGAAATGTGATGAAATTCCAAGAAAATTCAAAGATATTCGTAAAATTCCACGAAAGTTAGATATTCGAAGAAATTTGAAAAAAAAAATCCAACAAACGAGAAAATCGTAGATATTATTTTATTATGAATCTAGAACCTCCTCTTGGAACACTCTAGGTCAAGGACAAGGTCGTTACTTGAGTGACAGACCTTGACCTCGAGTGTTCCAAGAGGAGGTTCTAGAATCGGCGAATGGTGGCCTTGAAACCACCACGATCTTGACGATTTTTAGACGTTAGTGATTGGAGACATACTGATTTTTTATTTGTTCCCGTAGGCATTAACCTTTGCTCATTTTTGAAGGAGGTTCTAGAATCGGTCAATGGTGGCCTTGAAACCACCACCATAAATTATAATTGATGCACCAACTATGATACACTGCCAATGTACCTACCTATAAATACATCATTCAATGAATCGCCCTGTCCTCATAAATTATTAAAGTATAATTGGCCTATTCTAGAACTTCCTCTTGGAACACTCTAGGTCAAGGTCAAGGCTGTTACTTGAGTGACAGACTTTGACCTCGAGTGTTCCAAGAGGAGGTTCTAGAATCGGCGAATGGTGGCCTTGAAACCACCACGATCTTGACGATTTTTAGACGTTAGTAATTGGAGACTTACTGATTTTTTATTTGTGCCCGTAGGCCTTAACCTTTACTCATTTTTGAAGGAGGTTCTAGAATCGGTCAATGGTGGCCTTGAAACCATCACCATAAATTATAATTGATGCACCAACTATGATATACTGCAATGTACCTACCTATAAATACATCATTCAATGAATCGCCCTGTCCTCATAAGTTACTAAAGTATAATTGGCCTATTCTAGAACTTCCTCTTGAAACACTCTAGGTCAAGGTCAAGGCCGCCACTTGAGTGACAGGCCTTAACCTTGACCTCGAGTGTTCCAAGAGGAAGTTCTAGAATAGGCCAATGGTGGCCTTGAAACCATCACGATCTTGACGATTTTTAGACGTTAGTAATTGGAGACATACTGATTTTTTATTTGTTCCCGTATGCCTTAACCTTTACTCATTTTTGAAGGAGGTTGTAGAATCGGTCAATGGTGCCCTTGAAACCACCACCATAAATTATAATTGATGCACCAACTATGATATACTGCCAATGTACCTACCTATAAATACATCATTCAATGAATCGCCCTATCCTCATAAATTATTAAAGTATAATTGGCCTATTCTAGAACCTCCTCTTGGAACACTCTAGGTCAAGGCCGTTACTTGAGTGACAGACTTTGACCTCGAGTGTTCCAAGAGGAGGTTCTAGAATCGGCGAATGCTGGCCTTGAAACCACCACGATCTTGACGATTTTGAGACGTTAGTGATTGGAGACATACTGATTTTTGATTTGTTCCCGTAGGCTTTAACCTTTGCTCGTTTTTGAAGGAGGTTCTAGAATCGGTCAATGGTGGCCTTGAAACCACCACCATAAATTATAATTGATTGAGTTTGTTCTGAATTACGATTTTCTTTCTCGTTCTGTATTGAAAACATGTGATAATCTTCTAAATCTTCGGTTTGCAGTTGTATATTTTTGAAAGTTACGTCATTTGAATTGATATTAACGAAATTTACTACAGCTTGTGAACTACACTACTATAAACCTTCTTCTGCAACTTCGAGATCAATGTTACTCACTTCACAATAAAGCCGATTCTAAAACCTCCTTCTGGAACTTCAAAGGCCACGGGCAAGGTTACTCATGGTAACCTTGACCTTGAAGTTCCAGGAGGAGGTTTACGAATCTTCAGAACTAACTGGCACGGTTCGCTAGGTCGGTTTAGTTTATATAGGGTGGGGGCAGGTAGGTGGGGTCAGGTCGGTGATTGGCCGTTAACGGAACAGGTCAGATTAATAACGGATTTCCAGGTGTGGTAGAGGGGGAACCCTGTCACTCTATTGAGATTATTAAAATGTTTATGTCCTCCCATAGGACGGTGACCTCAGGCGTGACCTAGGTGAAGCGGGAAAAATAATTAACGATTGTAGAATTTAAAAAAAAAGTTTTACCCTACTACTCGAAGTAAAGCCTAGGCTAAGACTTAATTAATTAAGGAAATATTTCGCCGGCTCATTATCACCGAGTTTCGCCACTATATTATCTCAATGATTTAATTAAAAACCCTTCATAATCCCAGGCCTCTTCCGAAATTTGATAATCGCATTATAATAAGCCCGAAAATCGTAAATTGTTTTACGATAGACCGACCTTCCAGTTTCGGAATATTAACAATTTTAATAGGTCGCAAAACCTTTAATATTCGACTCCCCTTCTTTCATATCGCAACCGGGAAGTTATTAATGCCCGAAAACATAACCCCCCGACTCCGATTCCTTTGTTGGCTTTGCGTTTTTTATTGCGCGCGCACTAAAAATGTTTATATATGCCAGCGGCAGCACGTAGCTATACGCTTATCTTTGTTGCAGGGATTTTGCATTTAATGGTCACCTAAATTCGAAGCCCCCATGATAATATATTCGCGAACAATATAAAGGGGGAGGGGGTAAGATATAATAGATGAGGTTGTTAATGTCAGAAACTGATATCCCTGGAGTTAATTTGATATGGCTATAATATAAAAGTTATAAGTTATACATATATAAATGAATAAGTTGCAATGAGCTATTATGCTCGTTTTATATGGTTTTCATTTTTACATCTTCCATAATTTGTTACGATTTTGTTGTATTTTCTGAGTCATACTTTATTATTATTATTATTATTATACTTTAGAATTATGGAGGAATTGTTGGAAACCACTTTAAAAATGCCTAGCTAAACTTTCTTAATAAGTTCATATAAAATGGCAAATTAGATTTTAAACTTTACTTTTTTCTCAGACGAAAGGGTGAACGCCCACCGCAAACTTCCAAGTCATTAATCATCCGCCTTAAAAGTAAAACCCGGCGACTGTAATTCTCGAAGAAAATCTCGAATTGACGGATTACCATCGGACTTTACTTTGGACGTGGAAACCGAAAGGGGATCGCTGAAAAATTGAATTTGCGGAGACGTCACGTGCAGGGGACGAGAAGGTAGAAAAGGTACAGAAAAACTCCCCGCGAATATTTAATTAAGCAACTAGAGGAAAGTTTTTAATATACCGTCCGCGCCGTAGAGGTCGCTTTCTGCATAATAAACTAATTTCGTGAAATATGAAAATTTTAATTAGCGATTTCCACCCTAAACTTTCCTATTCGCGCTTTTCGTTTGCTCGCATTTTTTTGTGTCTCGGTGTTAACGAGCTTCCGTTTTACGCGGAAATTTACTTGCCCGTAAAGATTGAAGTGCTAAAGTTACGGACAATAAAAGGGGAACGACAAGTCTTGAAAATGTCGTAAAGTGGACAGGACGTATATTGTTGCTATAATTCCTTTGTGTTCGGACAAGAGGTTATTTCGTTATCGTGATTTAGATGTGCTGTTAAGTTGTGGTTTCCAAGATTACTCATTGTTAACAAATAAGATATTTCAAATTAAGAAATTGAACAAGTTTCTCGAAAACTAACTAATTCCTAATTTTGCTTGATGTTTTTTTTTATTTTAAAGGTTTTAACCATTTTAAATAACTAAATTTCTGAAGAACTTATGCTTGAGTGATCAAATTACTGTTATATTACGTAAAAATACAGAAATAGAAATATAATAGAAATAGTTTACGATGTGAAAATTGAAATTTGAAAAGTGTAATGATGGATCAGTTATCCGCCTACCTTTGTTTTCATAATTCTAAAACCGTAAAAAAAGAAACCTTGCAAGATTTACCGACACCTGGAAGACTGTGTCTTCTCTGAAGCTGCCCGGAACGTCTCTGAAGCCGAAGACACGGACCGTAGAGAGTAAACTCTATAAAATCTGGCGCCCGAGGCCGACAGAAGAAATTATTGTTTGTATTTTATTATTGTAAATAGTTTTGGAAATAATCGTTTTTGTTAAACAAATCCGGAGTTTGCGTCACAGCATATGTTTCATACCAGCATGATCGCCTGTGGGACAATGACAATCGTTTAATATTAGTTTTCTAGTTTTTTTATCGTTAATACTTTCTATTGGTTAGGAGTTGATCGCTTCTTTGGTGAAGTATTTTTCAAGAAAGAACACGTAGTAACGGATATTACTTCAAACGTACATATATTGGCAAATTTTCTCTTACAACGGAAACTTAGGCTACGGCGGAACACTTAACTCCTACGGGCACGGCACACCATGACTTAACAGTTTAACGACGGCTCGACGACCTAACACTTTAATCATCAGGCGGTTCCATATCTGATAACGTACGAAGAAATGGAAGAAAGAAGAAATGAAGAACTAGATGATGAAGAACTATTAATGCAAGATAAGCAGTGAAAATACACGCAAATACAATAGCAACCTCCAGTTGATTTATACCCCCAACAAAACCGAAAGATTTTAAAATTCTGCACACATTCGTTTGCACACATTCAGCTGCACACATTCGTTTGAATTCCACCCCGACAACGATTGTGTCGCAGTGGCGTACGCGCGAGCTGTAGCCGAAGAGGGCGGTTTATTTTTCGGCCAATCGATAATGCACTTTCGCTATCGCATTGGCGCCAGCCGAACTCGCTTGCATGCGACGAAAACAAGGCCATCCTGATCAATACCGGAGCGAGGGGATTCGCGTGCAACCCTTCCGCGGGCCGAGCACATGTACTGCCATCCCCTATGTACCTATGCACACGAGTCCGAATGCGGAATTGATGGTAGGTGGCCGTACATAGCTATGCACACACGTGCACGTATGTGCATTCGACGCATTTAAACCGGCGTGCGTGCATACGTATGTGTCGACGCACATAGGTTCTGTATGTGCAGGCAGTGCTCCCCCAATACGTGGGGATTGCGTAGAGCGGATCTCGGTTTGGTTACAAGGTCAAAGTACAGTTGGCACCATGAGATTGGCTACGGTTTATAACGTATGTTCTAGCCAAATATTGAATGCTGCGTATTATTTTACTGGGAATTGAAGTGAAAAACGTGTAACATCTTTGTCATAATTTAAGTCCGTACAAATCCCAAGTGACCAAATTGAGCTTCAATTTTTTAATTTTAAAACTAAAAATAAAGCTTCGAAAATTTAATTTTTAAACAGTTTCTAGTATTAAAACTCAATTTGGTCACCTGACCACTTCAATTCAACTTACTAAGTTGAATTTCTAGCTATTAAGTTGCGAGCGCACAACCGCTTACCCACATCCTCACACTTCGTCACCAATTTAGCATCAACTCTTTTATCCACACTTTCCATGGTCTTCCCGAATACAGCATTATTCATCAATTTATAAAAATCTTTTCAAAGTCGTTTTTAGTCGTTTTTATTGACTTTTATCCACACTTTACATGGTCTTCACGAATACAGCATTATTCATCAATTTAATAAAATCTTTTCAAAGTCGTTTTTATTGACTTTTATCCACACTTTCCATGGTCTTCACGAATACAGCATTATTCATCAATTTATAAAAATCTTTTCAGTCGTTTTTATTGACTTTTATCCACACTTTCCATGGTCTTCACGAATACAGCATTATTCATCACTTTATAAAAATCTTTTCAAAGTCGTTTTTAGTCGTTTTATTGACTTTATTCACACTTTCCATGGTCTTCCCGAATACAGCATTATTCATCAATTTAATAAAATCTTTTCAAAGTCGTTTTTATTGACTTTTATCCACACTTTCCATGGTCTTCCCGAATACAGCATTATTCATCAATTTCTAAACATCTTTTAAAAGTCGCTTTTAGTCGTTTTTATTGACTTTTATCCACACTTTCCATGGTCTTCACGAATACAGCATTATTCATCAATTTATAAAAATCTTTTCAAAGTCGTTTTTAGTCGTTTTTATTAACTTTTATCCACACTTTCCATGGTCTTCCCGAATACAACATTATTCATCAATTTAATAAAATCTTTTCAAAGTCGTTTTTATTCACTTTTATCCACACTTTCCATGGTCTTCCCGTATACAGCATTATTCATCAATTCAAAGTCGTTTTTAGTCGTTTTTATTGACTTTTATCCACACTTTCCACTAAAAAGGGTAGATCGTTGTGCCATTCGTGTAAGTTCTTAGGATACCGGATATCAACTTCTAGAATGTAGCCATCGTCCGCGTGGTCAGATACATCTAAAACACTTAAATTTCGAATTTCAGCATGGTTTAACCATCTAAAGTTGGAGTGAGGTTAATGCTGACTCATAGCCCAACTGTACGAATTGTTTGCATCCCAACATATAAAATTGCATGTGCAAATTGTTTGCGATAAACATATGCAAAAGAGACATCATTGCAAAGACACTTGTGAAGCAAAAAAGTTAACAAAAAATATCTAATATTTAAAAACTACCCTGTTTGCAAAAAACACATCGAGTTTACGTTACTTTTACGCAACACATAAGAAATCCCAAAATTTATGTACCGTATTTACAGGCATATTTCCTTTCTCACATTTCACCCCTCCTTTTTTATGCGTCCCGATTGTAAAACTCCGAAAGACATAAAATATCTGCCGCCTTATTGAAATATTACGTCTCGCTTTCCGACAATTCGCGAATTTTCGCGTGACCCCCGAGCTCCTAACGGAAAAGCGATACTGATCGTCCAGGGGGGAAATGACGGGGAAATAAGGGAGGAGGGGGTGGGCGATATGCGACACCGTAAATTTCGGCGATGTTTGTTTTTCTGGCAATTTCCCGACGTAGATGACGTGAGCTGATAGTCGCCCGCGGTTACCACCTTCCACGGTTTGCTTGATCGACAGCCCTTGCTTTTATACCGAAAATACCAATAAATGTGTTTTATTGTAATAAATTGAGGGCGAGAAATTGTAACTGTCATAAAACATAAGAATAAATTGATACTTGTATTTTTTTCCTGAACGCCCAATGTGGAGAGAATAATTCTATTATGCAGTTTAAAAACTGAAATACACACAAAGTGCGAATAAATGGGAAACCCTCTATATTTTTCTCGAAATTTACCATTGAAAGTAAATTGTCATGTAAACTTAAATGGAATTATATTACTTCCTTACATATTTAAACCAGACATTGACAAGTGCTGGAGACGGTACTGATCAATTCCGTCTCATCTCTGACGGTCCACTGAATTAGAATCAAGCAAAATTAATTCTGGCAAATTGATTGCGATTGATTATGAATACGGGTGCAAATGTGTTGGCGTTAGTTAAATTAAATTCTTTCAACATAGCTTCTAATACGATCCTGTTGATGCAGTTGAGGGAAAACTAAATTATGGCTATGATTAAATGGACTTGGATGTTGACGTTTTGCGTTGGGCAACTGTGCTCGATCGTTCTTGTACCCCAGTATCATAATTTTTCCTCCAAATGGCAAATTTGGATTTCCAATGACTCGCAGTAGTTGATCCATGTTCTGCAGGCCGTACTTTGGCAGCATAGGTGCTTCATCCATCAAGAACACGCCAACGTTTGCAAGTTCGGCGGCTTTGACTGATCCCGGTTTGATGTTCGAAACTGACTCTGACGTTAGCGGCACCTTCTGTCCGAAAGTTTTGTGTGAAGTTCGTCCATCAGGCAGCAGAATCGATGCAATTCCACTAAATGCCATGCATTTAACGTTGCAATTTCGACCACGAAGTATGTAGTACAAGGTCTTATAGACAAAGGTCTTGCCCGTGCCTCTAGGTCCATCAACGAAAAAGCGAAAAAGAGTACTTGATTCATCTGTATTTATCACTTCTTGGTTTACCACATTTTCGAAGTTCTCAATATCCTCCATTCCAAAACGTTGCACCTAATGACGGAAATTTCTGCCTTCCGTTGCTTCTGTTTCCAACTTGCGGGCGATGATACGGTAAGCGCTATTATTGCCTCATCTTCAGAGTCACCAGTTCGCCTTGCTTCTCGGACGAAGTCTTCGGCCAAGAAGCCTTCTTGTGCATGATCAATGTTTGCAATTCAATATTTGCCTGGCAGATGAATATCCAAACGTTGAGCAACATTCTCTTCTTCTGAACCTCATTTCCAAATAATCGCCAACACGCTTCTGGTGGAGTAATACATCGGCCCTCAACATAAGTGTTTGGTTCATTGTAAATCAATTTTCTCTGATCTTCGATGATCTTTATAGAGGCACAATCATGGCCCTTGTAGATATATTTGTAGATATTTCACAGCGCGGATGCTTACCACATATTCAACGTTGATATGACACTTATATTTCTTTAGCAGATAAGCATTGTATGGGGCGACGTGGCGGTTATCTCTTGTTACCCGCTGTCCATTCACGTCTCTGCGGTAGACGGTATGTTCATGAGAAAATTCAGAATTCCGCTGGTCCAACTTGGGGTTGTAACGACGCCGATACTTTGGCTTTTCACCGTCTGCTACAGATGTAACATCTTGGAATGATTTGGGGAACCCGAAACGACACTTCATACGCTTCATTCTTGTTCACCATACATGCTGCATCTGTATTTAATTCTCCGCACGGATTATGGATCATCCATTTTAATACCAGTGCTCGCAACTCCGGGTCGTCATTGTTCGGTAGTTCTCCTGATATCAGGTGATCGAGTTCTTCTGGGTTATGAATCTTGTCTTCAGGGCTCATAATTATTAATAAATGCATGTGTGCTAATAAATGTTCGTTTCTGGAATTCAATTGTATAAACATAAGCAGCCAGTTTTCCAAAAATCTGATTTTTATCTAAATCTTTGATAATATCATTGAATTTCAGTTTGGCTATTCTAGCTACGAGGTCAGGTCGGTCCTGAGTGAGCTGCTGTACTGTAATGCCATCTTCAGAGGTAACAACTGCCGCATCCTTGATCTCTGGCCAATCGGAGTTACATGTCATCGTAATAAAAAAGTCCGGGGATCCTATGCGTGGTACGATAGCCATTGCGTCCTCAAAGTGTTCAGTGTAGTACCGCGTGGACCCCGGAAATGAGGACGGTAATACAGGGTGCGGCAGAAATAACTCCCACATTTCGAAAAATCACTGAGGAGTCCCCAAACCAGGTAGGCGGGTACGGTCCATTCCGTTGGATAGGGTACATAATAAAGTTTTTAGTCGTCACCATGCC